>JASGXE010006920.1:0-19592 GCA_030068105.1 Sinentomon sp. SZTP_YWyxl | reverse complement strand
TTTGTTGGGGGATGACATTTAAAACGCCAAAAATTGTCTAACTTGTCGAAACACAACCTAACCAACCGAACCTAACCTAACCTAACCTAACCCGTTCTATAACCCAGATAAAACAAACAAGAGAGGCGGTTGCAAATGTGGAACTGTTCAGATTCAAAACAAACTATCTCCATCTGCGCAGTCTTGTGCGGAAAGATTCAGAATCTGCCAAAGTTTAACGTCAACAGCCGAGAAGAATGGACAGTGGGTCGAACTGAAGTTTGTTCTAATGCCACTTGGACAGAAACCAAATTACATCGAATCGTATCTGGATCGAATGTGCATTAGACCGAATGTGCATTAGTTCGAATGGCGATTAGTCCGAATGCGTTTTACTCCGAGTGGTTTTTAGATAGAATGACTATTAGATCGAATAATTTTTAGGTCGAATTGCATTTGGATAGAATCTCGTTTTGTCAGAATGTACTTTACTCCGAACGGCGAATAGAACGAATGCGCATTGGTCCGAACGGTTTTTAGATCGAATGGTTTTTAGATCGAATGGTTTTTAGATTGAAGTATTTTTAGTTCGAATGCATTTCAGTTCGAATGGTGATTGGATCGAATTTTCGGTCTAAAAACCATTCGATCTAAAGTATATTCTATCCAGGTACGTTCCCCCACCCAACCCCCCATCATAAATCCTGGATCTGGCAATAAATTGGAGACTATTGATTTGTTTTACTGTAGATCAGTGTTATATTTGGATTGCTGAGTGCGTCCATGATAAATTTCATCTCATTTGGACCATGGTAGGTGCCTAAATCCAGAGATTTAGATATACAAATGCATATAGCATAAAAATTGGGTTGCCCACAATAGGGGTCGAACCGGTCCGGGTCAACCGGATCCAGATCCAGATCCGACCCAACCAGATCCAGATACCGGTTCGGTGAACCGGTTGCATTTTTGATTGGGATGGAAAGTGCACTTGTTCTAGAGCTCAAAAATGAAATCCGCTTCAAAATATCTCATTTGGTTGCCAAGTTATGGTCTTCCAAAGTTCTCTTGCCCGGCCTTACTTTCCCTGTTTGGATGAAGCTATTGTTTTGTTTTCAGTTTGGTTTGTTTATAAGATGTCATTGTCTCTCAAGTTTACACATATTGTTTAACTGACATGTGGCATTTATTCTTGTGCAGACCCTGCAAGTATCTGGAGAGTGTTGTGGCCAGTTGAGAAAATGCAACAATGTTCTTTGCGAAATGGTTGTGTGGAATTGATGACCCTCTGTTCTCCCCTTCACTTTGGTTTTGTTCAACAGGTGCTGCAAACAATTTGCATTGTGGGGTCCTTCCAGTTTGAACAAATGACAAGATCAGGCAACATGGTTTAAAAGTGTAAACTGGCCTTTGTTTATTGTCTGTCTTTCTCACACTCCATTCACTTTGACAGTTTGACCTCCCCACTCGAATCATCAGAATAATGTCCCACGCACTTTGCACAATCAAGATTGCACTTTGCAAAATTCACCATCTGCTTGCGTGCACAGCAGGTGTCTTTTGCCTTTTGGAATTATTGTATGAGATTGACATGACGAATACAAGGTGTCCAAAATTTTATCCCACGGGAAAACTGCAATTTGTTGTCCCGACTTCTTTCACAAGTTTTCCAGCTTTCATACCATTTTTACAAAGTTGCGGTGCATTTTTGAACAAAAAAAATGCTAAAAAATTCAGGTGCTAAGTACAATGTACATCTCAGGTGGCAAGCATTATTTGTGGAGAAAAAATTTGATAAAAAATTAAAAACTGCATGTTTTGGCAAACATCGTGTGCAATTATGTTTTTTACAAGAGAAAACAAAGGGGAAAATGCTGTTGGCCCAAAAATTTCAAATTGCAAAAAACGGCAAAGAAATCCCACAGACTATTTCAACACCCTGTGGACCAGTTCTCTCTGGACAATAAACTTCTTCAACAACACATTTTTATTTGTCAGGAAAGGTCAAGAGTCAAGATGTTTTTCTATTCCCTCTATTCCATTGCAATAAGGGAAAGGCATATGCGCACAATATAAAAGGGAATAAAATGTCACATTCATCATCATCAACAAATGTGTGAGTATCAAGTTTCACTGTGTTGTTTTGTTTCACAGCTGGTGGTCTCATTCATGATTTGCAGAGTGCCTCATTAATCCCCTGCCCACCCCTTCTCATCCCTCCCATTTCATTCCAGTTTTCAATTTTCTCATGCGCTTCCTTCCCTTTTTATCTACAGGGTTAGGGCCAATAAGAAGTTGCCCATGTTCTTCCGGGCATTTTTCATTTTCTTCTTTTACATTTTGGTTGTATGCTGTTGGTGCCGTTTTGTTCATTGAATGTGACAGTTTGTGACCCGTTTTGGCGCTGCTGTCCATCCTTCAGACCAAGAGTTTCTGCATGTGAGTGGCACCAGAAGACTATGCAGCAACCAACTTATGCTCCTCGAGTTGGAGTGCGATAGGGTGGGCTGTTTCCTGTGGGCAAATTGAGGACCCCTTTCTTTTTGACTGTCCATCAACGCATAGCGTTGTGCACAACAGCTCCTGAGCCTTTTTCTGGCAACTTTTGGAATGTGTACTTCAAAACTTATTTTAAATGAGACGCCAACCCTCAACTGCCAGCGTGACCTTACCATCACGCATCTGCAGTGGGTTTGGTGGGTTTGCATGGATCATCCATTCATCCATCAGCCGCGGCCCCTGGACCTTACTTCATGCGGTTTTTTACTTCTGGGTGCCTTGAAAGGGACAACCAGGACACTCTTGCGCACCTAAATATCCCTGTAGCCTACAAAACCATTTCTGTCCAGGAGCTTCACTGCAGAGGGCATTCCTCAGCACCCTTGCCATGGCCCAAGGATTCCTTGCAACCGGTGGCACACAAGTTCCTGCACCTTCTTTGAGGTAAGAACTCTGTTTTTCGATGGGCAACTTTTTATTGGCACACCTTGTATTTCTTCAACCTATGGGGCCTCGCGCATTTAACATAGACACGTATGCAGACGCATACTGGCAATTGTGTGCGTGCGTGCATTCTTCAGAGAGCAGAGACAGAGATTCCATCACCCCTTCAACATTGCCTTTTTTAAAATCCAAGTGGTGGGTGGTCGCGGGTGGTCTCCTTGGCTGTTTCTTTGACGCCAAGCAGCCTCTGTCCGCACCCCAGTGGGCGGTCTTTGCCCTGTGCGCACTGCCCGCAAAGAAAGACAAAAACATCGCACTCATGGCATAAAACATCGCACAAAAACATCGCACATGGCACTCTGGCGGGACCCCTGCACAGAACAGCTGGGACAAAAATTGTTTAATACTCAATTTGAATTCCCTGCATAAGAGATACAACGATTTTGATGCCAGCAATGAGTTCCTGGGAAAAAACTGATGTGAAAACATGTGGCATACATGTCATTTGGACAGCAGGAACTGGAAAAAAGAACTGCAAAAAAATTGGCAACCGGTTCGCGAACCGGTTGCCAACGTATCTGGTTGGCAACGTATCTGGTTGGCAACCGGTTCAGATCCGGGTCCAAAATCCAACCGGTTCCAGATACCGGTCCAACCGGTCCAGGACCGGTTCGATCCCTACCCACAGATATCCTCCATGGATCCTCCAGAAATATTCTTCACGCTTGAAAACTCCGTTGTGGGCCCTTGCAGAAGGCATGTATCTGCAAAGCATGGTCTCATTCAAAAAGCGCTTCTGACTCACCTATCCAAGTATCCAAATATCTATCTGGTATCCAAATATCCAGGAAAGGGAGAACTAGAAAACAGTCTCTTTTCCAAAATCACAGTACAGGCAGAGAAAAATAGAAATTGGGCCCCAGTTGTCCGATCAGAAATAAAAGTGCCCCATTGCAACAAAGGTTAAAAATGGAAAGCTTTAATTTCTGCAGAGTTGAGTTTTTGTAAAACTGTATTGTTGCTCCATTTGATTTTGTGCAACCGACAATCTTTTTTTCTTTGCCTGTACATGCTTGCTGTCGAGAGGCAACCCGGATCGAAAGTAAAAATTGACACAAATCATCAGTCGGGAATGCTTACAGGGAATAACAACATCACCCACCAATCTGCACACTTGCTGGACTTCATCAACATCATTTACCATCATGAGCTGACAGCCACGGCCGGTGGCTTGGCAGAACTTTGTTGCACACTCAAACTTTGGTGGCTCGCTAGGAAAACAATGACCCCGTAAAAGAAGCCCAACCTCCTCTCTGCATTCAACAGAAAACTTGATTGCTGTTAAAATCTTACAATACAGGCATCAAAAAATGTTACATTCCACTCGAAACATAGTTACAAGGTTCCACAGTATGAAGAGTTGGGAATTTGGCAACAACTGCGGTTGACTACCTCAAATAAAAATGGGGAAAGAAATGCCAAAAATTGCGAGAACCTTCAACGCACAAATAATCCTAGTAAGGTTTGTATACAGCAACGTATCACTTATTTTTCGAGAGTTATCAAGCCAAAAATGATGAATCACACGCTTTCCGAAATGTTAAAAACCTGGCAGTGGAATGCAGGAGACGAATGAATCTTCCTATGCCATGCCTGAGCATTGAACCAAACCCAGAGCAGAGCTACAGGCTTGCCATCATTTTTTCGTGGTGTCCTGAACCAAGACATGCTTGGAAAATAAACCTCCATGTTTCGCTTATATTGAGTGTTACTTTTTGTTTTTGTGCCAGGAGGCATGATCACCTGAAACAATGATGCAAAACGAAGATCAGATAAAAATGCCTGTGCAATGTCGAAGATAAATTCCGAGTGGTGATCTGGGCACATGCTATCAGCATCCAATGCCACAAAATTGTGATACCGTGTTTAAAAGATTGCACGAAAATCTGAATTTTACATTCTTCTTTGCAGCCTAAAGCATGGTAGCAAATGACAAGACATCTCTGAATTCAACAGGCAGTACAGCACACAAGGACATTCAAAAATTCTTTGCACCTGATGGTTCAACACGTCATTTGAGAGATTGCTTACAAAATCAACATTTTTTCTGTTCAGTAGAAGTGAGCAAGTCCACATGAATGATATTAATTCTAAGGGACTCTGACATTGAGATATAATGGACCAGCTTACCCAGCCCGACTGGTGTCGACTGGACGAGGTGGTAAGTCCAAGCCATTTTGACTGCATTCCAAGCACTTGCTTTTGTGAAAAAAATGTCGATCCCTTTTATTCGGTTTCAGAAGTGGTTTTTGTGAGTGGCATTCGGCCATATTCCCCAACTGCTACCAAGCTCCGCTTCAACTGTAACCAGGTCGAGTAGAGTGCTAGTTGAAGCTGGGCTCCACGTGATTCCAAACGTTTAAAATTAAAGCTGCACTCCTGCTCAGGTAAATGCCGATTGCGAGTTCTTGAAGCTATCTGTGGCAACCACTTTCTAAAACCATGACAACATTCTGCTTGCATGTGAAAATGAAAACCAAAGACTTAAGCCAGAATATTCAGACGAGGAGTTGTGGTCAAACCACAAATTTAGGGCCACAATATATTCTGTTGAGTTGTGGTCAAATGGATACGATAGAATGCCTGCCTTTCATGCTTAAGCTTTCGGTTGAAACCTGCAGTCCCTCATTTATAAGAAGACATGAAATCACATTCTTCATTCGCTCATGCCGTTGCAGTTCGAAAGAAGAGGTTGCGCTGCTTTCAAAATAAATGTTTTCTAAGCAAAACAAAAAACACATTAAAATAAAAAAATATTAAATTAGAAATAATCAAGCAGGAAAATGATCAGAAATAATGGCTCTGATCGGGATCAAGCCTCTAAGCCTAGATTCGCCTGGGATTCGGGTGAATCGCAATCGGTAAATGCAGTAGCACTCAAATAAAAGTTGTGCCGTGTCTCTCCAATGAGACGGCTTTTATTTGAGCTCGATTCGCTATTGGGCTTCGACTCTACCCTCCGCTTCGACTTGAGACGATCTGAAGAATCAAACTGAGTGCCAGACAATTTGGAGAATCGAGCTGAATGTCAACTCTGAAGCTGAGTGCTGGTTTCAAGCAGTAACAATGGGGAATATGGCCGATTGTTTCAATAGGACAGCTGCTTATGCTTTTTCCCTGGGGGCTAGAGAGGACAAAAGTGCTCCTGCCAAAGCAGATCCTCGCCTGAACAAAACCGAAACTGTTTCCAATTTGGCCTAACCAGCCTTTTACAAACCCAAATTTTTTATGAAATCACATTGCTGGCTGTGCTTGATCATATGAATCCAACTGCAAGTCGGCAAGTATTTTAGATTAACAGAACTGGAATCATTCCTTTGTGCTGTACTTGTAACAATGATTGGCGAGCCATCACTGGTTGTCTCAAGAAATGGGGAAAATGCCATAAAATTGTCTAGTTAGTTGAAAGACAATAATTTCTACCGCATGCTTGTTTTGCTCACTGCGTGATCATGAAGCAAATTGTTTTCCAAACAAGAAAAACCAATTCACTTAGGATGAAAAACCCAACGGTAAAAAAGGGGTGGGGAAACCCAAATTGAATTCTCATTGTAGTCAGAAAGTCACAAAGAGTGGATTGCTCCATATTCCTCTGCAGTCACGATGGATGTTTTCCTCCAAAAGGAACCCAAAAAATGAACAGATATGGCAAGCAGCAAACAAACCCTCAAATCGATACAGGAAGTGTTCCTTCAACACAATGACAAAAAATGATGATGCATGTGTACTGAAGGCAAATGCTGAACTGCTTGTGGCTTCATTAACTATCCGGTTCTCTGTAGCGAAATTGCTGTAGAAGTTTTGCCTGCTTCTCATGAGTAACGGAAAATGGCAGGAACTTTCGGGCAGTGAGTGACATAGCCTTCAGTCTTATATTATCGTTCGGCACCAACAGACTAGACAAGGTGTTCGTATCTCCAATCTCACGATTTGGCTCTGGATCACCAGAACTATTTCCTTGCTTTATCACAAAAGAAGATGGCAGTACGGTTTCAGGAACGTTTTTCTTTCTGATCAGAGATGGGACATTGGTTAATGTGTTGTTCAGTTGAGATTTTGCAGAAACAGTTGAAGTGCCTGCCTCAAGTGGAGAAACACCACACATCTTTACCTTATTGCAGCTCTGTTTTCTTGGTCGGCCTGCCTTGGAACGCTTGACACAATGACTGGCTTGACTATCAAAGACTATATCCGACTTGTCATTCTTGGCCTTTTTCGTACTGGATTTGGGGACACACTTCAGCGGCGAATTGTCTGATTCTTCATCTCTCAACTGCTTGAAGTAGCTTTCCAGCCTTGTAATGTTCTGTTTCTTGACGGGTGACTTACAAGAATCCTTTGTGGGACTTTTTACCTGCAGATGTGACTTTGATTTCAAAGTACCGTGGATCGCATTTGGGTGTTTGTTCCGGGCGTGTTGCTTCACTGACGACACCTCCCCAGTTTGTCCCTTTTGCACTTTCACTTTGACAGTCAACTTGTCCAATTTTGATAACGGATCATTTGTTTTTGAATCGTGTTTCTTTTGCAAACCATTGGGCATGTTTTTGGAGAATTTCAACTTCCGCTTTGAAGGCCTGTTTTGCTGAGAATCAACAGCAGATCCTGAACACTCTGGTGCATCTGCCAATGGACTTAGCAATTTAGACCGTTCATCGTTTACTCCATTACCATACGATGAAGGATGCACACTTGGTTTACCGCCTGCTTTCATGTCTCTCTTGATTTTGCAGAAAGCAGCATCACTTTGCTTTTTCCCTGGAGGTTCAACCACCTCAGGAGAAAGCGGCAGGTTGGCATTTCTTGACGAGAGAGCCATAATTGCAGCGGAATTCTTCAAACAAAATTTGGAGTTTCCTAACAAGCTAGATGCTTCATTCGTTTTTTCATCGTCGATAAAATCAGTTTTCCTTGGAGTTGGCTGTTTCCTAGGACTCCTTTTGCTTTCCTCTGAAAGTCCAAAATTTCTATCAGGTGAAGAAACACTGGAGTGCATAGCATAGTCCTTCAATCTTTCAGGTGATGTCAAAGAAAGAGAGTGGACAAGCCCCTTCGATTTCTCCGGAGATGTAGCAACACTTCCTGCGTGCAGCACGGAGGTGCATTCGTCTCCCTGTGAAACATCCTCCGAGGAGCAGGCCACCATTTTCTTCTCACCCAACTCTCGTGACAAATCTCGTTTGATATCCTTCCGTATCCTCATGCGCTTCTGTGACGGGCCATCAAGAATCGATCCCCCAACATCTGATCCAGCCGCAGTCTCACTCAACTCTACACTGGCATTTTTAGACTTCCGTGATGTTCTGCGTACACTTCTACGATCACGATCAAGTTTGGCACCAAGACGAGTTCTCTTCTGCAACACTCGAGAGCTACGCTTCTGTTTACCAGTGGAATTATTTTCAGTCGACACCATGCCAACACATGATTCTGAAGGGTTGGCTTCATTACTATCTCCTTGATCCGAATTACATCTATCATAAAATGCCAATCCGCTCGACCCTGTTTCACAGCTCACAACTGTCTGCGCCGAACTTGTGCGTTTTTTAACTGGCGACGCTTTTTCATTGCGTTCTCTAACGGATTCTGGAGGAGTATGGAATAGATCTGGACTGTGGGCAAGTGTACCCTCACTTGCTGTGATGCCAGATACAGGGCTGCTAACACCCGACTTCTCTGGTTCTGTGTTGTTACAGGACTTTGGTTCCTCGACGTCCAACTTTTCCGGTTCCGCACCAGAACTTGGTGCAGGTCCATTGATCTTCGACTCACTGATCAGTTTTGCATCGACACTGAGAGCAGGTGGTCCCTTGATGTCTGATGTTTCTGGTTCCGTATCGCAATAATCTTCATCGGAATTCGAATCTAAAAGAAAAGAGGAAGTATCAGAAGATACCCACCTTTATTCGGGATAGAAAAAGGAAGTGCAAGTTGCTTACCACCTGGTAGCAAACAAACAAGACACTTTTCAAGCAGGATACTTTTCTTTTAAAATTATTGCTAGTGGGATGGTTATTTTGGGGCCCTCAAAGGCCCAAAAATAACCCGATATGAAGTTTGCTAAGGTGGATTTATCGGGTCCAAAAACCGGAACCGAGTCATTTATCAAAAAGGCACTCATGTTGTTGCCACGAGGATCAAATTAGGTGAATTTGAAAGGTCCATCTCAACTATTTTTTGTCCATGGGGGTGCCTGATATCTTTGCAGCCATTTAAGCCCCAAAATATCAAAGGGGCATTTTTCAAAAAAGGTCACATCTTTTTGTTCACATTGCCATGAGGAACAAATCCTGGGAATTTGAAAATTCTGTCCCAACTTCTACTTTTTACCCATTTAGCCCCCTCCCCCCGATGGTGTTTGCCATTTTGGGGGGCCTTTGGGGGTTGCATAAAGCCAGACAGAATAGAGCTTTTCAAAAAATTGTTAATTTTGTTCGTCTTGGTAACTGCAGGTACAACTCACAAAAATATTGACCTGCCATTCACACTCACCCTATAGAGATTGTTAAGATAGAATATCACTTGAAACAGGGGGATGGGGAAAGTGGAAGGCCTCAATCCAACACGAGCTTTTAGGAGGTGTGGCGAAGCAGGGAATTGGTCTTTCACCTCTGTCTTATTTAAAATCTCGTTTCACATTGATAATGATACAACAATGCTGCTGATTTAAGGGTGGGCAACATCTCAGGGGTCTCTCTCTTCGCCGTGAAAACTCGTTACCGAGACTTCTCAAAAATTTTCCATTTGCAACAATGGAATGATTTGTGTGAAGTCTCAGTTGCGGTCCTTCTCCTCAACGTTTTAGAATTTATGGGAAGAAACAATGATAAATAATGATAACCATTCCAAGTGAAACAATGAGAGCCATTCTTAGATAAAGGACAAATGCAAAAAGAAAGACACAAATGCAAAGAGGCAGCAATCAGAAGTTTGAATCAAAGAATGATCTCAAAACAACATACGGACATCCGTATGTTGTATGTATGTTGTACATCCGTAAACAGCCGTATGACGTATTTGAAATTCAAGTAAACACAGAAATGGTAGTGGGAGACATTGACATTGCAGAAGAGACACACAGAACATCAATGTCAGTGGACGAAAACTTAGCAGATTAGGGTATGAAGCAGACTTTTCCCTTTGACAAACCCAGCCACACGGAAAAATCCAGATCGCTGATCATGGCAATTAGTTTAAAATGGGGACAGGCCATTGAAATTTACAACTTTAAGCATGTCGAGGGCGTTGTCCAGATGTGTAATCAGTCTAGGCAACTTTTGAGAGACACACGCATCATCAACCATTATGTTGGTAGAAGCACTAGAAAACAATTAAATTCAACAATGCTGCCGATGGTGTTGTAAACGCTGTTGAAAATTGCAAAAAATGTGCCTACTAAGCGTCATCTTGGGATGCGCAATCAATATTGGTGGTGAAATGTTTCCCTGCTCAAAGGATGAAGCCATCTGAGATTCATCAGCAAGAGGCTGCTCCAAGTTTGTGGACACTCTTCTTTTCCCAGCAGCAGCACCTATGGGTGGCCCGGTAAAATTAAAAAAAGCAGGATGGGAAATCCATGCGGAGGGGTCCAGATGACCAAAAAACATACACCACTCCGGAAAACATTGCTCGAGGGGAAGAAAAGAATGAAGATTGACAGTGCAGGAGATAGCCGAGTCCTTGGAGATACGAAATGGCGTGTGCATCGAATAATTCTGAGCCAGGATGTGAAAATTGTGAAGGTCAAATTTCGATGGTCTGCTTGTCGCAGCGAAAAACAGCATCGCTTGAGAATTGGTGGTCCGCTGCTGTTTTTTTTTTTTTTTTGGCTGCATTGCCGGAGGGGACGTCCGGCCGGACTCATCCATATGGCACCGTGGAAAGAGATGAGTCTCCAAAACTTGTAACAGCCTGTTGTCGATGAATCTCAAACGGCTTCATCCCTTTAGCAGTGGAACTTTTCATCACCACTTTTTGTTACTCCTTCGAAAAATTCACATGACTAATGTCAAAATAAGACCGAATTCAAATGCTAGCAGAAAAGGAACAGCTAGCTGGAAATTCATGCAATTTCATATGCAAAGCCCTAAAGGATGGAACTGTGTGATAGACCAAGTTCATAGCAATATGTCCAGCAGTGCGCCTGTGGGAGAACAATTCCGGATTTTTTCCAAACGTACCTCGTACATCAGAAATGAGAATTTCACAAGTAACAATTTTGGAGGGTTTCCCAGGTTCAAATTTCCACATTGATTGTCATCTTTCGAGCCCTTCACTGAAAATCACACTAACCACAGGTTGAAAAAAAAAATAAAATAAAAGGCTGATCAAACCTTCGCTATCACTTTGCATCTGTGATGGTGGCTTCAGGAACTTAATTGGAGGTGGCCTCGCTGTACTGACCATCATGACATACTTGAAGTTTTGGGTTGTCAAAACTACATCCAGATTCGAGTCGTTGCAGACTCTGAATTTGAAATCCTTGAACAAGCCAGACATGATTTTATCAGTCCTCTCTTCTGGTGGTACAAATCTTCTTGGTCTCTTCCGGAAGCCATTTCCATCACGTTTCTTTCTCTCTCTTGAAGTGGACTGTACCTTCGATCGTAAATTTTTACTTGGGCTTTCTGGAAAATGAGTGACACCACAAAAATAAAATTACCCATGAATATTCGGGTCGGGGGGTTATTGTTAGACGTTTTTATGGCATGCTCTTCATTTGGTAGACCATCACTGTTTGTTAGACTTTCAATTGGCAGGCTTCATTGTGGATAGACAGTGCCGGAGATAGACTGAGAAGTGGAGAGACTGAGAAGTTGATACGACTCTGCCTGCATTTGATTTACTGTTCTTGGCTAACTGATACAAGCAATGACAGTTTTGAGGAATGTGAGTTGATGTGTTTTGAATCTCTGCAGTGGTGTTGTATGTAGGTCATCCCAGAGTATTTTGCAACTGCTTTTTTATTTGGACAAAAAGAAAGGAATCTAACCTGCTACTGTCCCATTCTTTAGAAGGATTCTCCCTTTCCTTCTATGCAGCGTTGCAGCCTTGTATGCCATGATTCAATGGCACGACAGTCTTTCGATTGAATGATTGCCTTTGGTTGTGAATTTATGGCTTTTGAAAGATTTTGGATCCGGGTGAAAGGCTTCCCTGCAATCCCAGATTTGATTTTTGGAAAAATCCAAAAATCGTGTGGGGCCAGGTTGGGACTGTAGGGTGGATGAGCCAGTTCAGTAATTTTATTCTCTGCGAGAAATTGCCTTACGAGAGCTGTTTTGTGTGGCCCTGCATTGTCATACAGCAGCAGAGTGCGTGTGGTGCCTTCTTTTGGTTGTTGTTTTTGGATTTAAGAGACAACCTTTGGAAGCACCACTGAAGCATAGCATTCTGCCAACAGTACCATTGTTTAAACAAGTCTCAGCCACAATGTGTGCCGCTGTTGCATTTGGATGATCCGCGATTATCCCCTGGACAACTGCAATTGTTTGGTCGTTCACAATCTGTTTTGACTGTGATCCCAACGTGGTGCATCTTCAACGGTCTCCCGGCCAGCCTTGAATTGGCTGATCCAATCGGCAACACTGCAATAGGAACAGATGTCCTCATACCATACACGATAATGAGAACATTATGGATCGTGGTCGCATTTTCCCCAAGTTTGATGCATGTCAAAACATAAAATCTGACATGATCATTTTGAAAATCGCATGTTTTCTTGGCTCAGGTGAAATCAGCCTTCTCCAATTTCAACTCAGAAAGCCAGAAATCTTAGAAATCCGAAATTCACACGGTATATCTGAAAGAGGAAAGACAGGCCATCATTTTAAACAGAAAACTAAACTTCAGACACGACAGGAAGACCCTGTCACAGAATAGTTGCAGACTACTCTGGGATGACCTACGTACCAATAACAGAAATCGATTTGCTGTTATGTGTTCGTTTGATAGACTGTACAGTTGGTAGACAGTCTGTCTCCGTGATAAGGCTGTGTTTAATCGCACCACGTTTGGAGCACGCATCTCAGTGGCATGTTACATACTCTTTTGATAGACTGTGCAGTCGACAGACTGTCTCCATGATGAGACTGTGTTTTAGGGGGGGAACCTTCGGATTGTTAAAAAAATGATTAAAAATGGTATGTTGGGGTTTTTGGTGATCTCGTGCACAAAACGTTCCTGATTCCAGTGGTGCAATCCGTTTTCTGAAATTCCACATAGTTTAGAAGTTACGGACTAAAATGCGAAGGCACCTAAATGAATTCTTACGCTATCGCGTAATCCATCGGTGAATGACGTCTTTCAGAAAAATGACCATTGCACAGAAAGGAAGCAAATTAGACAAAATTTGATCATTCCAGCCGAATCAGGAGGGTTTTTTATATAAGTACGAGGGGCGCTCAATGTGTTTCAGGCTTTGCATATAAATTTTTCTGTCATGGCATTTTCCTCTCATGACGTCAAAATTTGGTTTATTCTAAGGTGCTGGATTGAATTTCAGATTAATCCGATGCAAATTATTCATGTAATCGCGGTTTGGAATGAACACAGCAGAAGCGGCCAAAATTAACAATTTGCTCAAATGAGAAAGTGGCTTTTTTCAAAGGAACACAAAATTCAATAATCTTGCTCATTGGGCCCTGGCGATTATAGAATTTTGTGTTCCTTTGAAAAAAAGCTACTTTCTTATTTGAGCAAATTGTTCATTTTGGCCACTCCTGGTGTGTTCATTTCAAACTGCAATTTTTGAAAAATTTGCATTGGATTAATCTGAAATCCAATCCAATCCAGCACCTTAGAATAAACCAAATTTTGACATTATGAGAGGAAAACGCCATGAAATAAAAATGTACATGCAAAGCCTGAAACAATACAGGGTGATTCACAAAAAACACTAGTCAGGACAGACACTTTCTGCACATTGCTCGAACGCATGGGCAGGGAAAGTCGAATGCATGAGCCCTGTTTGCGGACAAAAGGTTTTGTGCACTGTGGCCTTTGCAGCACGGCGCAATGATGACAATGGCGATTGCCGATTCCATGATTCCACGACGAATTGAGATCAAATCAAAGAAAATACACACGCTCGGACATGTTCTATTCCATCATCTGTATTCCAGTCTGCTCCACACATGCCCTCCCTCCAGCTTCCTGACTCATACCATTCGACGTGGGCCTGTCTGCGTGCATTGGCCATGCATGCATTGGAACGCTCAGGTAGTTTGCTTATTTTACACAGGCTTTTATTCGTACATGGCTGTTCCCCGTGCAGCCTCATTTGCGGGCGCAAATGGTCAAACAGTGCAGACAACAGTATGCAACCCACATAACTCAGTATGCAACCCACATAACTTCAATGCACCTCAGAAACCATCTGCAGTGGCGAGCAGCGAACGAAAATGTTGCAGGCTGCGTTGCCAAGGGAACGCAGCCTCACTGCGTCATGTTTGCCCCTCCCACTGCTGTCGAACTGGCAAATCAATCTGCAGGAGTTGATCGCGTCCAACTTCCAAGGAAAAATTAAAAACAGACGGAAAGGCACGCAGTGGCAAGCCTTGCACATGATCTATTTGTACCAAGGCGAGCCCGAGCATACACCGATCAGTTTCGACGCGCTACAGTTTGTCTGGATTTATGCACGCAGTTGTCACGAAATTTTGTTACGTCAGTCAGGACTAAAGAAATTCCCTAGTGGTTTTTGCGAATCACCCTGTATATTCAACGCCCCTCGTATGTCAAATTTCAACCTTCCAAGTCACTCATTTCGAAGTTGAAAAGTCAACACTTCGCAAATATTAAATTTACTCGAAACTCCCGATTTTTCATGTTCGGCAAACTTTCGAATGCACAATCTCAGCTTGGGAACAACACAGGTTACAAAGTGGAATACTTATGTAAAAAAAAGTGTCCTGAATTGGTTAGAATGGTCAAAATCTGACTATCTTGTGGTGTTTCCATGATTCAAGTATATTTTCAAATTATGGCAGAAACTTTTACCGCTTTTTACGCAATAAACAATTTGATTCTGGTACAAAAGTGAAGTTAGGTGCAAGGTTGCTGACCTTTCTAGTCAAATTCTGGATCAGTTTTGGTGACTTTGGTGCAAATAGAGGTCTCTAGCTCTAATGGTTTAGGCGCTGCAGAGATCAAGCCACAGCTGCTAAACTAATAACACTAGGGAGTGAAATCTTGCACAGATCTTAGTTAAAGGGACCCCAATATGTGTACAAACTTTGAACAAAATCGGTTGAAGAAAAACAAACTTTGCACGAAGGTTCCCCCCCATTAACCTTACCTAAACTGCGTGGTGTCAACCTACCGCCTGATGTTCAATTTTAAACGCATTAGAGTGTTCCAAAATTTGGAAATTTGTTTGGAACTTGGAAATAAGTCAGCTCTGTGCCATTCACTGGTATTATTTGTATACTTTTCGGTATTGTTCAACATTAAAACGGCTCAAGAGTCTTTTGTTTAGCATTTGGTGCAATTTGATCTTGCGAAGACATTTGACAAATTTCGGAACATCAATGTGATATACTGCGCATTTGATAGGCTGTTTAGTGGATAGACCATGCAGTGGATATATTTTGGTTTTGGCAAACTGATATGATGATAGACTATGCAGTTGATAGACAGCCCAGTCTATCAATGAAACAGCCCCAAGGAAATCTAACAACTGCAAGTTTACAGTGGATTCCATTTGAAGATATGAGCCAAGCATTATTGTCGTCCTTCGCAAGAAAGCAATGCTTCGTCCTATTCGGCCAGTGATTTAACCGAAAAACAAATTCGCAATAGCTCCGAGTTGCTTCCCCAAGCACGCATCCTCAAGTGTTCTGCATTTATCTCCCGACACTGCACACCAGGAGACAGCACGATTGACAGTTAGAACACCCTCAAAAGGGACAAAGAAAACCAAGATTTGACGATTGCCAGGATGGCGCAGTGAATAGGGCATTGGGTTTGGGTTCCGAAGGTCGTGGGTTCGAATCCCATCGGACGCGGGTTTTTTCAGTTTCAATAGCCGGAATTTCTAAAGTCTCTGTGATTCTTGCGCGTTTTTTCTGTTGCTTGTACCTTCTCACTTGTTTTGTTCGCCGGCGAATTTGATAAATGACCCCTGACAGGCTGAGAAAACAAAAACAATTGCAAAATTTTTGTAAAAATGGCAGCAATAATGGAATTTATCGAGACCTGAAAATTCACAAAATTTCAAAAGAACGCACACGAGTGTCCATTTCATCCATTGTCCGTGTCAACAGGTAAACTTTATCAATCAAACAAGGCGTTTGAAAAAATGTTGTGGAAATTAAAAAAAAGTTGTTTGCCACTTTTTACAAGCATAATTTAAAATATCAGCAAAAATTTCAGCACAGGTAAAAATTTATTTGCTGAAAATGTTGGGATTTGTTTGCTTATTTTTTGCGGGACCGAATTCGGTTTCCATCGAAGGCAAGATTATCACGCAGTTTTTTTTATTCTGGCATTGGTTTATTTTTATCAACCACGAACTCCAATGAACAAAACAATTTGATGTCAAACAAAATTTAGGGAGCCCTGATGTCAGTGTGCATAAATTCGAATTCAACACACGGAAGAATGCTTGGCTTATATCTTTAAATGGAATCAACTGTATGTACCAGTGTGTCCCCGTATGCAGCCATCTGCAAAAAACACTGATAACCTCGCAATCCCAGCCATGTGAATGGATCATGCTCTGCAATAATTTTGGTCTTGACATATTTTTCTATAATCTTGGTCTTGACATATTTTTTTGTCATTTTCACTCCTTCACAATCTTTTGAGCCAATGAATCATCTCTTCACATCGAGCTCTGTGCCTCGAAAAATTACTTCAGGCTTTGACCTTCTTGGAACAAAATGTAGGTAGCTTGCTTTACAGGAGGCCTCTTGACAGGCTCAGTGTTATTTTCTCCAGCAGATACAAAAAATGCTTGTTTCCCATTGTGTAATGGGATCATACACCAGTCTTCAGCCTAAATGATATGCTCAAACATCAGTCGACATGCCGGGTACTTCCACTGCTTCCCTTCCACCTGATGTATTCTTGTGAATTTGTGTTTTTTATCTTGGCACCACACTCCTATTGAATTGAATTTTGTTTCAAGAAAAAAGGCAGGAGCATAGAAATCGCAAAGCTATCACTGCAATACAGAAACAGTGTATCCAGCCAATCGAGTGAGTGGGATTGATTTGGCAAGTGGTTGCATAAGGAAATAAATGGCAACAATTTTGCATTCCAGGAACCAATCTGAAAGTGTGGGCCCATATTTTGCATGAAAGCTAGGCCTACCAAGTATCAACATAAGTATACTCATACATACAAGTATGAGTAACATACAAGTAACATACTCAAGTATTAACATTTCCACCAAGTTTTGACAATTTGCTGCTGCCAGGGCCAATTTCAGTTATTTTACCCCGCGGCCTCCCAAATGGGTACCTACTCTGGTTCGTGATATGGATTCACAGTTTGGTAAGGTACTCCACTCAATGAACTTCCTAGTCATTCATTGCTTCAGATTTATGATTGGCCAGAAATCAAGGAAGTTATGCCCACTGAGTGAGGCTTATCAGTGCCATTACTTTTCTTGCACCCTCAAGTAAAAATTGCAATGGTTGCAACGTAAGCCCTTCCGTAAAATCATTAATTGAGCCTGACTTGGGTTCTGGTCAGTTGCTGCTCCTGCAAACTCCCAAATGACATGTAGAGAAGTTTTGTTTGGAAAGTTATCCACTGCCATTGAGTAAAATGCTCAGGCAAGAATTCGCAACCAGTCTAAAACAGCCTCAGAAAATGAGGTCAAGAATTCGTTTTCCTGGAGAAAAAATATTGGGGAAGAATCTCTTAACAAAAAGGCTCCTCAGATGTCATCCACACACAACTTTGGCTCCTTTTTCGGCAGTGACGACTTACAACTGCATCCATGACTTGTTTTCTGACAACACCTGTCAACCGCTTGTCTCCATTTCACTCCAAGATCATGGTCAAATTATATACAAATCGAACTCTCTCAGCTTTCTCTGCATGAGTTTTGTAATGGACTCGCTTTGTACAAACTTTACGAATTCCCCTAAGAACTCCAGGACTTTTAACTTCAATTTTGTCACGAATGCTTGGATGTGTCCCAAAGTCTGTTGGGCCAATTTTGTGCAAATTTCCTACCACTAACCAGTGATCTGCATTGTACATGTCCATTGTACATGTACATGTCCATTGTACATGTCCATTGTACATGTACATGTCCATTGTACATGTACATGTCCGTCCACTGTCGCAATATTTCTCAGTGTTTGTGCATTCAGAAGACTTTAGTCAGTAATGTGATGTCGGTAGATTTGAAAAATAAATTCAGATTACTTACGCAATCTCAGCACTTCGACGCACTGTGGGCAACCCCAAATCTTCTCCTTCCTGTTAGGTACTTTGGATGAAACCTTCCAACATTCAATGTGAATGGCCTGAGATCCACAGAATTTGCAAAAGATAATCTCCCATTTTCTAGAAGAAGAAAAAACAATGAGCAAATCAGAACAGGTCAGACTTCTTCAAAAAATATCTCCCCTACCACCCTCTTTTACCTATCTCTTTATTCCTCTTACCCCTCCTCACTCATCCTCTCATTGCATCGAAGGAAGCATCCGATCTACCAGAAAGGAAGTTTGGGACCTTAAAAACATCAATATTAGTATCCGAAAGTATCGCATAGGTGCATCAGATGAACAAGAAGCATCAGACGTGCACATGTATTGTTATTATGATTCATCAGATGCTTTGAATGCATCCGAAAGAATCGTCTGATGCTTCTGACACCTTGGTAGTAACACAAGTGCAGGATATGTAGTCGATATTCCTAAGACGTGATAAAACGACACATCCTTAAAAATAGAGATAAGTTTTCATCATTTACTTCAATGGCAAAAATTTACATGACAAGCTTGAGTCAGCATTAAACCTGTATTGATCTCTCCGGTGTAAGTGTCCACTAACTTAAAAGTGAAAATGTGAATAACAGCAACTTCATCACCTGGAAGAGTTTTAAACCTGAGCTTGCAAAAGACAAGTACTTGCTTTCCCTGGTAGGCAAACCTTTCGATGTTGTTTGACTTCAATTGTTGCCAGCTGCATGACAAAAAACTCCAATTACAAAAAGTGGCAGCCAGATTACACATTATTGGAAGCATGCCATGCAGCCCAACTGGCCTGAAAGGATGCAAAACAACACCCAAACCAACCAAGACCAACAAAGCAATTCAACATGTTCAACATGCTTACGTTCCATCCTCATCAAATGTCCTACCATCCTTACACAGGCAAGTAACAGCATCACAACTGATGTTACGATGGAGCAGATCTTGGAAGGCATTCGGTTCCAATTCCCAACTTGCATCCCTGGGTGCAAAAAAAAGAAAAAAGCAGAAGCAAATAATCCATGTGCATCTGGAAATATTGGGAACCAGAAAATCCCAAATGTTTCTGGTACTATGTCAGTGCCAGTGTTTTTTTTTTTTTTTTTTTATTTTATCCCTATAATTTTCTGGTGTTTAAGCAAACTTTTGCTGTAATTTTTTCCCAGGAAGAGGCAA
>JASGXE010006919.1:0-19329 GCA_030068105.1 Sinentomon sp. SZTP_YWyxl | reverse complement strand
AAGATCTATCTGAGATAATTGAAAACGGTTCGCAGTCAAACAATTCTGCCGAAATGGAAGGTAATTGACGAATCGACGTGACGGTGGTAAGACCGCCGAAAGGTAAAAGGTGATGGTCACCCCAAAAAAAAAGGGGTCTGGCGGCAAAACAAGATTTTAATAAATGGTGCAATTGTATTATCCGTATTGATAATGATGACGATATTTGTTTAGCTCGAGCACTAGTAACAGCCATTGCTCGTATTGAATTTTACAAAAACAAAGACGATAAAAAATTGAAAACAAGGTACGAGACCATCTGTAAAGCGCAAAAGAAGCGTTGCATACTGCAGAGAGTGGAAGCTCGCAGGTTCATGGCTCATGCCGGCCTATCGGAATGCGGAACCCTGCAATCTGTGCGGAATATCAGCGAGTTTTATCTGAATGCCAGATTAACGTGTTTGAAAGGTTGAAAGTAGGCCCTTTGTAGTAGGTTCTTTGGTTTTCTGGGGTCCGGAGAAGTATGACAAAATCGATTTAATTTTAGAAAACGGGTATTTCGATGTCCTGACAAACGTAGCCTGGGCTTTCGGCCATAGAAATTATTGCCTTGATTGCTACACGTTTTACGAGTACGCTGCGCACGTATGCAAAGCCTGAAAATTGCACATATGCGCACATATGCAAAGCCTGAAATTGAAAACGGTTCGCAGTCAAACCAAATGTTACGGTGTGTAGTAGCGGCGGAAAAAGATTACTCATACATGTGTTTTCCCCATGTAACTGCTGCCTCCGAAACTTTTTTCTTTCTTTTTACTCTTATGCATTTGGTAGAAATTAAAGCGCCAAATTGCAACGGAGAATTCTAGAGGTGTCAGATTTTGACATGAGCGATGAAAGTGTATATTTTATTTCTACAGCATGGAGTTTTTGCTAAAATCTCAAGAATTGAAATTTTTCACATGTATGGGTAATCTTTTTCCGCCGCCAGTATACTCAGCATACCCAGCTTGACCATGATTCATTCAATTTGATTCTGATTACAGAATTCTGAATTTTACGTACTTTGTTTTTGAGAGGACATGGTGTGACCGAAGTCACAATTAAGGCCTGGTTATGGTGAGTCAACAGCTCACAGGTTTTCCTTAATTAATTTGCCGTGGTTGAAAGGGAGAAGGTGATGGATCACCAAGTCCCAGAAGAGGCAGTATGGATGTTGCTTAGATGTGGCCTATGGGAAACAGGCTGTGGAAAGTTCCCAGAAACAGGGAACCAGCAACGCAACAAGGCCTTCTGAGATGTTTTCTTATATTTTTCCCAGAACTCTGTAATCAGCTTTTTGCCAGTTTTTGGGTTTGGACTTCCTTTGAGTGAGCTCATTCTCATAATTTTTGGGTCCAAAATTACCATGTGTGGTGGTCTGGGGGGGAAGTCCAGTTCGCGCAATTATCATGGTCCTTGCGATTTCTGTCCTAATTTTGATTGGTCAAATATTGGTTTTGTGGAGCAATGTGATTGGCTGCTGAGCTTAGAAAGGCGTCAACCCAGAATTTGCAAAGAGAGTGTTCTGTTTAATGTGATCCGGAGAGTCGAGATCGGGACTCCGGAATCGAGGCGTCTGAATCGAGAGTTCGAAGGTTACGGTTGAGTGTAGATCGTCAGTGATGGAGCCGGGCTCAACATCTCGCCCAGGCTAGTTTGTGTTTTTGGAATGAATCGTATTTAATTGATTATTTAACCTCAGTTATTCTGTTAGTGATGTTTTTATTTATCAATAATAAACGCTTATTTGCTTAGCTTTTAAAATCTCTGGTTCTCATTTACTCATCTCTCATGGTGCCATAAACCGATTTGGTCAAAGTCTTTTTGGGCCTAATTGTATTTATTATCCACGGATCAATGGGCTTTAACTTTCCCCCTTTAAAGAAAGGTATCTGAAAAAGGACCTGTGATTGGTACTACTCTTTCTAATTTCGAGGACGGTATGTTAAGGAGTGGTATCGACGGACGAGAGAAAGAGACGTAGCAATCTGGCGACCCAAGGGCAAGTCAAGTGTTAACTCACGGGTAACAATAAGATCCGTGCAGAATCCTGGCTGGTTCCTGCAAATGGCATTTAGACAGCTGAACCAGTTTAGCGAGAAAGATCTATCTGAGATAATTGAAAACGGTTCGCAGTCAAACAATTCTGCCGAAATGGAAGGTAATTGACGAATCGACGTGACGGTGGTAAGACCGCCGAAAGGTAAAAGGTGATGGTCACCCCAAAAAAAAAAAGGGTCTGGCGGCAAAAACAAGATTTTAATAATTGTGCAATTGTATTATCCGTATTGATAATGATGACGATATTTGTTTAGCTCGAGCACTAGTAACACCATTGCTCGTATTGAATTTTACAAAAACCAAGACGATAAAAATTGAAAACAGGTACGAGACCATCTGTAAAGCGCAAAAGAAGCGTTGCATACTGCAGAGAGTGGAAGCTCGCAGGTTCATGGCTCATGCCGCCTATCGGAATGCGGAACCCTGCAATCTGTGCGGAATATCAGCGAGTTTTATCTGAATGCCAGATTAACGTGTTTTGAAAGGTTGAAAGTAGGCCTTTGTAGTAGGTTCTTTGGTTTTCTGGGGTCCGGAGAAGTATGACCAAATCGATTTATTTTAGAAAACGGGAATTTCGATGTCCTGACAAGCGTAGCTTGGGCTTTCGGCCATAGAAATTATTGTCGTGATTGCGACACGTTTTACGAGTACGCTGCGCACGTATGCAAAGCCTGTTGTTCTTGCTGCAAGTCGTTTCCGCCATGCAAAGGAGATGAAAAATTAATGTGCAAAGACTGCAATCGCTTTTTTGTTTCCCGAGCATGTTTCGACAAGCACAAGGACGGCATGAATGGTAAGTGTACGTGTGCAACAATAAAGAAATGTGAAACGTGTATGAAGTTAATTAATAAAGGACATAAATGTTTTGAAAAATATTGTTCGGTTTGTAAGAAAATACAGCCGGACCAGCACCAATGTTTTATGTCTCCGGACAAAGCGAAAGAAGTCAAAGAGTTTGTATTTATATTTTACGATCTGGAGTGCATACAGGTGAAAGATTTCAACGGCGGATTTGAACACGAACCAGTACTGTGTGTAGCACAAGCCGTCTGCGCGTCATGCATCCGTGGAGATTGCGATTCAGATTTTTGTGGCGAGAAAGTTTATTTGGGCTCGTCTTGTGTCAAGGATTTTTTCACTTTTATCAAACAGAAATTGTGGAAATTGAAATAATGTTGTAGCTATTGCTCATAATTCAAAAGGTTATGACTGTAATTTTATTTTAAGATATTTGTTAGAGAATGAAGATATTGTACCGCAAGCAATTAAAAACGGGTCAAAAGTTCTGGAGATGAAGGTTTGCGATAACATCAAATTCATAGACAGTTTGAGTTATATTACCTCGGCGCTCTCCAAGTTTCCAGCAACTTTTGGCCTGCAAGATTTAGCTAAAGGCTTTTTCCGCATAAATTGTTTAACAGTTGTGAACCACAAATTCGATCCTGCCAGTCCCATACAGACAAATTACGTGTCGGACACTTTGCCGCCGCGTGAAGCATACGATCCGGAAAGAATGGGTTCTGGAACAAGGAAAGAATTTGAGGCGTGGTATCTTGAACATTGTAATGTGAAATTTGATTACGTTGAGGATATGATATAAAGTATTGTAAAGACGACGTGTCTATTTTAAAACGAGGTTGTTTAAAATTTCGTGAATCTATGCTGGGCGTTGGTAAAGTGTGTCCTTTCACTCAGGCAATTACCATCGCCAGTGCATGTATGAAAATATTTCGAACGAATTTTTTAAAGCCAGAGCAAATTGGTGTTTTGCCGCCGGAGGATACAGAGCAACAGCCAACCAATCGGCAGTAGCCACGCAGTTGCTGAAATGGGAAGAACATCGCCATGGGATCAGCATCCAGCACTCGGAGGCAGGCAAGGAAAAGAATATTGGGAGATATTTCGTGGACGGTTTTCATCAGGAGTCGAACACGGCCTGGGAGTTTCAGGGATGTTTTTTCCACGGATGCAAGAAGTGCTTCCAGCAGGGGAGGACCAAACAGATCGGCGGCGATCCGCAGAACACCATGGATTCGCGGCACGAGGCCGCGGAGCTCAAAAAGCATTTCCTAGCCCAGCGGGGCTTCACCATCAGGGAGATGTGGGAGTGCGAGTTTTCCAGGATGAAGAAGAGCGACAGGAGGCTGGCTGCATTCCTGGTGACATTGCCCAAGCAGGTGGTGCCGCTCGAGCCTCGAGATGAGCTTTTTGGCGGCAGAACAAATTGTGTCAAGACTTTTTACGAGTGTAAAGACGGTGAAAAAAAATTAATTATTACGATGTGTGTAGCTTGTATCCTTGGGTGAACAAGTATGGTAAATATCCTATTGGTCATCCGGAGATTATACTCGATGATTCTTCCGATTTGGACACGATTGAAGGATTGATTAAATGTAAGGTGTTGCCCCCTCGTGCTGTTTACCACCCCGTCCTTCCCTACCGAAACGGGGGCAAATTGCTGTTCCCATTATGCAAGACGTGTGCGGAAACGTCCGAGCAGGACCCGAGCGCGCACGGGAAAGAGGAGAGAATGTTGTGCGGCACTTGGGTTTGGACGAGATAAAGAAAGCGCTGGAGAAAGGGTACAGGGTAGTAAAGATGTATGAGTTGTGGCATTACCAAACCACAAAGTACAATCCTGTGAACAACGACGGAGGTATTTATTCAAATTATGTCAATACGTTTTTGAAATTGAAGCAAGAGGCTTCCGGTGCTCCCAATTGTGATTTGGATGAATATGTTCGTGTTTATGAAGAAAGAGAAGGTGTAAAGCTTGACAAGGCCAGCATCGTAAAGAACCCAGGGCGGCGTGCCCTGGCCAAGATTTGTCTCAACAGTTTGTGGGGCAAGTTTGGGCAGGCCCCAAACATGGTCAAGTGCGAGTTCTTGAGGGACGCGCACAGGTTGTACGAGCTTTTGCTAGACCCTAGTGTTCAGGTAAAAAGTGCAACTGTTATTACAGACGAGGTTATTATGGTCGATTGGCTCTACGTTGATCAGGCCAAAACTAGCCAAGAGTTCTGCAATGCAGTTGTCGCGGCCTACACTACGGCTCAAGCTAGGCTGCACCTGTACTCGTTCCTCGAGCTACTCGGTGAAAGGGTATTATATTTCGATACGGACAGTGTCCTTTTTGTTTCGCGACCCGGGGACCGAGATCCTCCGACGGGTGAGTTTTTGGGATGCATGACAGACGAGCTCGAGTGTTACGGTACTGGTTCGTACATACAGGAATTTGTAAGTGGTGGGCCTAAAAACTATGCCTACATGGTGAAAACGCCAACAGGATTCGATTATGCGGTAAAATGCAAAGGAATCTCTATTACCTCTTCGGCATCGCAACTCGTGAACTTTCAAACGTTAAAGGCCATGGTTGTGGACGACAGTCCTGCAATCAAAGTGCCTTGCACCCAGATCGGAAGGTCAAAAGAGCACAGGGTGTTTACTCGGACGTTTGAAAAGTCATACAGAGTTGTGAACACCAAAAGACGTAAGATTGATAACTTTGACAGTTTACCGTATGGTCACATTTAATTTAATTTTAGTACTTACATTAGTTTTTGTGGTGGCCTCGCCTGCATATTTACCAGCTCCAACCAGATCCATTGCACCTGAAATTAAAAATAAAAATAAAAATCAAAAACTGCAAGTTGCAACAGCAACTCTGTTGCAGTTTGCCGTTCATCATGTTCGTGCATCCGTTCACCATGACAATTGCCGGTCCGTCGGGGTGCGGGAAAACAATGTTCTTACAGCAAGTAATCTGAATGCTGAGAAGCTGTTTGATGTAAAATTCGACAAAATGGTTTTTTGTTACGGCGAATGGCTGGATTTTTACAGACGGTTCCCTCCCGGAATACAATTTCAAGAGGGATTACCATCCACTATCGACTCGGGCCCCGAAAAGAAACTTTACGTTTTAGACGACCTCATGCACGAATCTGACGAAACAGTTGCAAAAAAAATTTCAAAATACAGTCACCACAGATCAGCAAGTGTCATCCATATTGTTCAAAATATTTATCACGCGAAGAAAGGGAGCAGAGACATGGCATTGTCCACCCACTACATTGTACTTTTCAAAAACCCGCGAGATACCCTTCAAATTTCTGTACTCGGAAGGCAAATGTACCCGGGCAAACCAAAGTTTTTGCAAGAAGCCTACTCTGACGCAACTAAATCTCCTCACGGGTACCTCGTAATCGACCTCAAACAAGCAACACCCGAAGAATGGCGTTTGAGCACAAATATTTTTGATGCCTACCGTACCGTGTACGTTCCTAAATGATTTTCTTGTGATAAATTACCGCGCCTTTGACGGACAGCGCTCATTGTGTCTTTAGCTTTCGAACTGTGAACATGAATCTTTTGCTGGTTGCGGCAGCGGGGTTTGTGGCTGGACTCTACATTGCATATTCAACTGCGAGTTCAACATGAAGTTTGAAAAGAACCGGCTTCAAACGTTTCGCGGGTGGCCAAACAAGCAAGTCAAAGTGATCGAACTGGCTGCCTGTGGATTCTTTTACATTCACGATTTTCGGTGATGCAGTCATATGCATTTTGTCACAACGTTTTGGCGGATTGGAAATCAGACGAAGATCCGTTCCCTGAGCACAAGAAACATTTTCACACCTGCCCTTTCATCAATCACCTGGACGTGGACAACGTGCCTTTAATTAGACCCATCCATTCGTTCCAGCGAAGAAGGATCTTGCGCTAGATAAAAGCAGGAGCACGCACCGGTAAGTCGTCAGTATTCTCCTCAGAGCTAGTGAAAGCGATCTCTCCGGTGCAAACAAGGCCCAGATTTACGCCATTTGCGAGTGCGCCGAAAACACTTTGCGGGGCAACGTGACGTTGACAAGTGCACAAAAGAAACGCCTTGCAAAACATAAGAAGCTGCTAAGATTTCTCTCTTCGAAGCGTACACCCTGGTAAAAGAAAAAGAAAACCATCGTTCAGAAAGGAGATGGGTTTCTGCCGTTCTTGATTGGGCCCATACTGTCTGCAATTGCCTCCTCTGCTTTCTAGGGAGATTCTTTAAACATTGTCGAATTCCCTGAGCACGAAGTGCGATCCGTCAAAAATGGCGTGAAAAATGATTTTGGTTCCCGAATCGTTCATGAACAAAATGGAAGTTGGGACAAAAACAGGATTTGATCCAAAACTGGAAATGGCGTCGGCGTTGGACGGTGAGATGAGAGCGATATTGAGCAGCAAAGGTATGGACGATCGTGAAAAGTGGGCGCATTATCAGAAAATTCTGCATAATTTCAAAGACATGGTGAGAGAAATTCTTGCCCCGAAAAAGTATTTGTAGAAGATGTGGTGCAGCAAAAAGAGTCAGTTGGCAGTGAAAGGCCGGCTAATCTTCATGTTTTAAAGTTTGTTGCTCCTACATACAAGTCAAAAGTCGAACGTATTGTGTCACCTCTGAATGCTCCGGGCTATTCAGTTGGGATGATCAAGGCAGCGCGTAAATCGAAGGCCTGACAGTCTCCGGGGCCAATGTTGTCGATTTAATTATTGGTACCGTGCGTAAAACTGCCCAGAGTTTGGCAGGCAGGGAAAAGTTTGCTCGTGTGGTTGCAAAAACAAATTTCCCGAAAAGTTTGATCGTAAATGCAGAGTTTAGACGTCAAGTTGAAAATTTAGATTTTTCTTGCGCCGAAACGCCGGGTAGTCCGGGTTCGCGCCCTGCGTCCGCGCCGCGTCACGTGCTGGGGCCCGCGCCAGCCTCGCCGGGGAGCGCCACGCCCCGCGCCCCACGTGTCCCCAGCCGGTCGGTGTCGCGAAGGGTTTTGGCTGACGTCAGAAGCGAGGCTTTGTTTAATAAATGGCGAAAGTTCAGCCCAAAATAGAACCTCTGTTGACTAAAATTTATTACGACGTTGAGAATCCAGCAGGCTTTTCAAGTATAGACAAATTGACTCGTGCAGTTGCGCCAAAGTTTGGAAAATTTAAGAAAACAAGGGCTAAAGTGAAAGAATGGTTAAAGTTTCAGGACACTTATACATTACATAGGCCAGCACGTAAGAAGTACAGGCGAAATAGGATCCACGTTTCTTCTATCGACCAACAGTAGCAAGCTGATTTGAATTATTTACAAAATTTATCAGAGCAAAATAACGGCTACAAGTACATTTTGACTGTAATAGATTGCTTTTCTCGTTTTGGATGGGGTGTTCCGTTCAAATCAAAGGGTGGGGAAAGTGTTAAAAGAGCGCTGGAGCAAATATTTGACGAGGGTCGAATACCGAACGAGTTGCAGACCGACGAAGGTAAAGAATTTTTTAAACTCTACAGTGCAAAATTTTTAAGGGCAAAATGAATAATTTTTTTCGCTTCCGAAGATCCAGTTGTCAAGTGTAGCATGGATGGAAAGATTAAATAGGACCTTGAAACGTAAAATGTTGAAATATCTTAGCCACGCCGATACGAGTAGATACATCGATATTTTGCCTAAACTGTTGTATTCTTATCATAACAGTGTACATTCTGCACTAAAACGAACACCTCGGTCTGTCAATCACAGAAACGTTAAACAAGTGTACCGCACACTGTGCGGTAACTTTCAGTCGGCGAATCTGAGTGCTGGGGAAAGATAAATTGCAAATAAAAATTGACGATTACGTGCGCATCATCAAGTGTAAACTTGTTTTCGAAAAAGGTTATGTCGAGAACTGGACCGAAGAAATATATAAAGTCTCTGATATTTTGAAGAGAGTCCCGAGGGTATATAAGCTGGTGGAACTTGCTGGCGAGGCTATTACTGGTTCGTTCTATGACGAGGAAGTACAACTAGTTAAAGTTCGCGAAGATAAAAATACAAGATTGAAAAAATTTTCAAGACGAGAAAGAGAGTGGGCAAAACGCAGTATTTTGTAAAGTGGCAGTCTTATCCAAGCAAGTTTAATTCGTGGACGTACCTCTGATTCATAACTTGTAACAGCGTTGTTTGCCAAACAGCAGCCCTATTTCTTTCCACTTCTACAGGATGGATAGTTTTTACCTCACACTTGCGAGCAATGCGTCTCTGGATTTGTTCAAGGACAATATCGTTTCCAAATACGTGACAAAGTTGCCCTCGGCATTAAATTTGGTGGGCGAGTGGGAGTGTGGGCAGGTGGAGGCCATGTTTCTCCTATCGTTTTACAACATTGGCAAGGGCTGCTACATCACGGCTCATGTCTATCCCGATTGTATAGAGATGGACGCAGGCGGCTCCGAAAAATGCTACATCCCGGACCGAACCATTCTGACGTGCGGCAAGTCCTGCAAAAGTCACTTGAGTGCCCCGAACATTGTGGATGTTATTGTGCCCGAAGGACATTACCACTCGCTGGCGTATCTGTGCGAAATTGTGAACGAATTGGCCGGTCCTCTTTTCAGACTAGATGTAGATATTTCGGGTCACATAAAGACAAAGGTGCAACCCGGTACATTTCTGAGATTTTCTGTCCTGCTAGACGGAATCTTGGGGTTTAGCCTTTCAAATGCCGCAGTTTCGATTTTGATACGTGAAGAAAAAATTCCATTCATGTTGCAATCACAATATTGTGATGAGAATCGATGTCTTAAAATAACTGTCATTTCACGAGAGCCCTCACATTCCAGAAGGCTGAAAACGTTCACATGTCAAGATTGATCCTTCCTTTGCATCATTCTCAATCCAGAGTCTCGAAGTTTTGCGCCAGTTCGGAGATAATGGCGGAACAGTCCAGCGGGGCACACCAAAATTTGCCAGGCCCTCGAAAATGACGCAAAAAAGCAATCATAAAATGACAAACCCGTGTGCTGACGCCTTAGCAGAGCGATATCAGTCAGGTACCCCAGGGGCTCTTCCACTCTCAGAAGGGTGCATCTCTTTTGTGGTCTGCAACAAAGACTTGGACTCATCTGCGCAACAGTCACCCTCTGTCATATATTATTTTTGGCAGCTGTATAAAACGCTTGGATCTCCTTTTTATCTTTTGCAGCATTTTTGAAGTCAGGTATAGAAAGGAAGTGCGTGCGAATAGCAATCGGTATTTTTCAAAGGAAGGCCATTTCTTATGCCTGACTCCCAATGATTCGTATCTCTCCACTCCAAAATTCCTCCATATACCTCCATATACCTCATTGCTCCACTCCCTTGGATGCGCATCGCGTGTGGGACCAAACATGAAAGAACACAATGCTCCCTTTGCGGTTTGCTTTTGTGCTGTGGCAGGTACCTATTCCACCAGCTGCTGTTACATATCCGATGAAGACGCAAAACGTCTCACTGGATAGGATACATTCGCTCAAAGCATTCCTATCCCACACCCACATCACCAACACATAACCCACACTTCCGCAGCTGTGCCAGGAAGGGGGAGAAGCGAAACAGACCAGCATGCAATTTTCCTTTTTGCAGGTCCATCGCAAGCGGCAAAATAACTTTTCCCGATCGGAAAATACAGAACTTTCAAAAGTCTCTCCACAATCGCCTGACTAGAACATTGCAGTTTTGGACAATTGCGATGGACTGGGCGTCGCGCCAATTTTCGAACATGTGCATTGGTTACGTTGTATATATGTTTTGACAAACGATGCAAATTGAATCTTCAAAATGCGGAAATAGCAACACGAGAAATGACAGAAAAATTAAGTAGCAGGATCATCGACGATTTTTGAAAGTTCTGCGTCCAAAGGAATGGCGTTATCAATTATTTCTGTCATCAATGATATCTGCTTAGTGCCTGGTCAGATCAAAAAGACAGGGTACTGGGCACATGCCAATGATAACAAAAAAACAGCAATCATGTACCTGACACCCATCTCACTATCATAAAAAATACTTTTTGAATATTGATATGTCGCATTTCCGGAGGGGTCGAAAAATCAAAGGAGCGATATTGCACATTGTTGCCGAAATAAATATGCGGTATTTCCGTGTGTGCGACAATACATTCGTATATCACACGAGAATTCCTGAGTGCTTTATTTCGAATCCATAATCGGACATTTTCTTCTGTTCTTGCCAAGATCTCAAAGAAGGCAGGTTGACGCAACAAAACGATCCGAGTGTCAAGCGATCCGAGTGTTTTCGCCTCACACGCGATCATGACTTGAGAATAAAAAAATGCGAGCTTTACTCGCATTCTGCAGAATCTCAAGAATGGATGAATTGTATGAGATAGCCTGAAAGCCTCCTGTCACGGATGTCATTTCGGGTTTTTGCATGGGTCCACCACTCATATCCATCATCATTTGCGATTATGGTGAAACGATTGTTTCTTTGAGATTTGATATTTAGATGCAACACCACGAATATGACCACAGAATAGAAATGTGGTAACTGCAAAGTTATAATTGATGATTCTTACGAAGATTCCATTGAATGCGACGAGTGCGATGATTGGTATCATCAGAAATGTTCTGGGCTCTCAAGGAAGATATACTTGCAACTGAAGGACGAGAAAGACTCTCAATTTGTCTGCCAAGAATGCAAAATCGGTGTTCAAGTTTCCACCCAGCAGCGGTCCCCAGGAACTAGCTCTGATAAGGATCAACCAAGGAAACAAGCGATGGCGAGATCAAGAAACGTTGGGAAAACTGTATCCTCTTTTCCAAATGAAGGTATTCTTGGTAATAGTGATTTAAGAAAATATCTTGATTCAAATTTTAGCTCATTGCATGTAAAGCTAGACACCTACCATCACTAGCAGGATGGATCAGATGGAATCCGAAAATAGAGCACTAAAGTAAGAAAACCTTCAGTTGAGGGAAACTATGCGGATGTTGGAGAAAAGACTAGTGCAAACCGAGGACTACCTATACAGGGACGATCTGGAGATATGTGGTTTGCCAGGCAAGGAGAACGAGGATGTGGAAGACTTGATTGACTCACTAATACAGATTGGTGAGGCAGTTGAGGCTCCTATAATAGCCACAGACATTAGCACAATTCATAAGATTCCTGTAAGGGCTGGTTTAACTAAACATATTGTTCGTTTTACAAGACGATCTTTCAAAGAGCGCTTTGTTACACGTTGTAAAAAGATTAAGCCAGACACTGCTATTGTTGCAAAGTTTAAACATCTTGGTAAAAAGCCAATCTATGTAAATGAACACATGAGTGCTTCAAAAAAGGAGTTGCTCAGGAAAGTAAAAGAATTCAAAAGAGTGAACAATTTCAAGTTTGTCTGGTGTCGAAATGGAGTAATAAATGTAAGAAAGGATGAAAATTCCAAGATTTTTAAGATTAGAGCTGAAGCTGATTTAATTGATATGGTAAATGAACAGGTGCAGCTAAACCATGGCTGATCCTGCGAACGATTTGGAATGCATAATATCTCCACGTTATACATATACTGATAAAATAACCCTGGAAAATTTGAACATTAGAAAATTTGATCATTAAATATTGTGCTGATTCTTTTAGTTTTCTCAATTTTAAAATTCGCAGTCTATCAAAACATTTCGATGAGTTCACCGCACGTATGTATGTGGCTGAAGTCCCGCCAGACATAATATGTCTTACTGAGACCCAGTTACATGCAGAAAGTAATAAAAACCTGCACACATTACAAGGATATAACTCAGAAGCAGTTGTTAGGGCAAACTCCAGGCATGGAGGACTAATGTTCTACATACGTAATAATATACAAGGGACATTAAAATATGCAATATTTTCAAAGGCGCACTTATTTGCCTGTTATGGATACACACATTTGCCTACAAATTCATGGAAATAATTCGATTGAGCGCATTCCGCGTTTCCTTAGCCATCAAGTGAAGTGATGATTGCCTGGATCGGTTAAAAACTTGGCCGTGTAGAGCGATTTTTGAAACGGTGTTTGAAACTATTGAAACTCATCAAAAAACTCATTCCGTGTCCACCAATAGGTGGTTAGGGCCAGGTCCTCCAATGTCTGCATTTCGAATTGGTAAGGCCCCGCCCGCCGGTCACTCTTCATTTATCGATATCTCTGTAGTTTCACCTGTGTTTGCAGTGTTTGTTTCAAGCGGAAAAATTCAGAACACAAAAAAGCACTGTCTGTCGATATCCAAAGCAAGAGGCCAACACATATTTGCAGGGATAGCCAACGTTCTCTCTGGCACGACCGACTTCGAGGCGATGTTTTTCGCTGTCGTTTTCCCAGATTTCGTAGCACACCAACTGACGGACAACAGAGCGCCACTCCCTCCGCCCATTCTGCCAATCCACACAGTCAGCCCACATGCACGCGTCGTCGAGTTCTGCGGGATGCGGGAGAGAAAGAGAGACTCGGACTGTTTGATGTCCTTGGTCTCGTCATGTATGCGCAGCTGAAACTGTGTCGCTTGCTTCAAGGCGGTGTTTTTGTTGAACTAACACTCTCTTTTGAAAACAGCACCACTGGCGCAAAGGGAGGAAACAATTCTTCCAAGTGATCTTCGCTTTTTGATTTTGAACTGCAGAATAATAATATGTGGGAGATAGTATAATGTCCAAACAGAATCAAATCCCTTTTGTGAAATGATACGTTTGACAATATCACATAAGACAATTTTTAACAGCACTATTCATATTTATGGTATATATAGAACACCGTCTGTTTACTATAGTGATTTCGTTGACTGGCTACTGTGTAAGTTTGACGAATCCCTGGATTTGGGCTTCTACGTCATATTGTTAGGCGATATAAACATAAATTTGTGAAAAGCTAACTTGTATCAAAAATACACAAATGCTATTGAGGCATATGGTTTGACAAATATAAGACACCTTCACGAGAGAAGCTGAAAATGGTACAAAACACTTATTGATCACATTGTTATGCAAAACAATATCCTTAGCGAGGATATTCATGTGACATCTGGAACAGTGGAAACCGGTATGACAGATCACATTATAACTTATGCAATATGTACACGAGCTATGACTACTAATCAGGAACCTGTAATCACTTTAAAACATAGGGTAGACGCTAAAAAAGTAGGCATCTTTCTCAAACAACAGTATGGAACTTGGAACAGAATCATGCTGATGTGGACAAAATAGCAGAAGAAATTGATCTAAACATTACGAATGCAATTCAGCAAAGTACACACACTTCAAAGACTTTTTCGGAAAGGAAATGTAGATACAGTTTCAGGAAAGAATGGATGAATGAGGATGTTATGAGATTAATAAAAGAGAAAGATAAGGCATACCTCAAGTATAAAGCAGATAAAAATGATATGGCATCATTAAGGCAATATAAAGTAATAAAAAACACTCTTGCTACGAAAATAAAAGAGACAAAGGCACAATACTACAGGACACAATTACACGATAATAAAAACAACATACGCAAGTATTGGGCTTTCCTAAATAAATTGATGGGTAAATCGAAAAAGTCTAATAACATTCCTGAACAGATGAAAAAATGGAACAATTCAGATGTCATATTGACAGATAAAGGTCACATTGCTAATAACTTCAATGAATTCTTTATCACAATCGCTGAGCGTCTCCCGCCTGTAAACAATGTGACAGGTTTTGACATGAGATGTTGTGAACACTTACAAATTCTATGAGTCTAATCCCTATAAACATTTATGATACAAATGAATACATGCTCACTCTAAGGAATAGATCTGCTTGTTATGAAGACTATTTTACGATAAGTATGATAAAAGAAAACAGAGAAGTTTTGACAAGCCCTATAACGTATCTCATCAATAAAATTTTCGAAGCTGGTACATTCCCTTCAAGATACAAGCGTACAAAGGTTATTCCAATTTACAAAAGTTGTGACAAAGAATTGGTTGATAATTATAGACCGATATCTCTAATACCTACCATTGGGAAAATAGTGGAAAAGGCATTACAAAAGCAAATAACAGGCTTTTTAAACAAGTATCGAGTTATAAGTGAAAACCAATTCGGTTTCAGAGAGAATATATCTATAAATATGGCCCTGCAGAAAGTTGTTACACGATTATATGATGCTTTAGATAAGGGGTACTTTGTTCTGGCGATTGCTTTGGATCTGTCAAAAGCTTTTGATACGGTAAACCGTAAGTTGTTACTGCAGAAACTGGAAAGGAACGGCATGCGCGGAATGACATTAAAGTTGTTGGAGAGTTACTTAAGTGACAGAATACAAGAAGTTTGTCAACCTGCAATGTCAAGTGAGTTACGTACAGTTTCGGGAGTACCACAGCGATCCATCTTAGGCCCTATGTTATTTAAGATGTACATTAATGATATCTTTTATCTCCCACTGCATTCCGACATTGTGGGATATGCTGATGATATACCTTTAATATTAGCAGGTTCAAATGTTCACGATATGGTAGCGAAACTGGAACAAGATATGACACAAATAACTGACTGGCTTAATTCAAACAAACTGATTCTAAACACTAATAAAACAAAGCTAATTGGTTTTTCAACAAGAGGCCATGCAATCCCTGCAGATATACACATGAGAGTTATTGAAAAAGATGATGTGAGAAATATAAATAAAGCAGACACGCTAAAACTGTTAGGGGTAAATTTCGATACTTCTTTGACGTGGACTGATCATGTAAACAAATTACTTTCTTCAATGAGTTATTTGTGCACGCCTTTGTAAAATGAGGGATATCGTAGATAAGGACTCTCTAAGAGCTCTATATGTTACACTTGTCCAATCTCGTCTTCAATATGCGCTCGAAATATGGTCCGGAACGTATGACTACAATTTACAACGAATATATCGATTCCAAAAAAGAATAGTACGCATAATATTTCACCTTCCACGTGATGCTCATACACATAGCTATTTCAGTCAATTAAATTTTTTAAATATTTATGGCTTAATTGTATACACACTTGCAAAATTAGCATATAAAATGCAAAATGGCATGTTGGAAACAAATTCCATAAATTGGCAAGTACCTGCATCAATTACCAGAAATAATGTCTCAAATTTGCCTATTCTTCCAAAAATTAGTTCTGATTATGGAAAGAAATCTTTAAACTTTAGACTAATCAAGTTGTGTCTAAAAATTCCAGACAATCTGAGGAAAGCCAGAAGTTTTGAAAGTTTTAAAAGGACGTTTAAAAATCATCTTGTGACCTTAGGATATGCGGACACAAAAGCCCGATATAACATTTTCTGAGATGATTTCCAGTTGGAAATAATAACTAGGTAAACAAATTTCACCCAGCGCCAACCCGGCCAAACTTAACCAACTCTGTTGTCACATGGTCGGGACACTTGGGCGCAGACACCTATATCATCCATGAATTTAAGCTGCACCTGTTATGAGAGGTTTTGTTGCGATCAACATTTTGTTGTGTTGATTTGTAAAATGACTTTTCTTGATTTTGTAATTTTTTGTCATTACCATGGTCATAAAAAAAAAAATTATGAGGTGACTGCTATCAGGCTGGTGGCTCGGCAGAACCTTGTTACACACCTTGAACTCGCAAGGAGAACAATGCCCCACAATCGCGGCCCAACTCCGCTCTGCATTCAACATTGCGTCGTTAGGGTTCTGAGGGCGGAACCCCCAAGTAATCGGGGTCTGGAACAGAGCCACCGCGGTTTTCAAGGTGCAGAGTCCCTGGCGGTGGTTCCGGACAGAGACCTCAAATTGAAAAAATTTTGATATTTCTGGTTTGTTTCGTCAAATTTCCCAGCATTCCGCATAATCAGGCCACATTTCCCAACAAGAAGAGGCAAAAACACTTGCCAGGGAGGGGCAAGCAAACCCTATGGCAGGAACATTTCTCATCAGGTGGCAGTCGCCCCATGCCCTCTGAAAATGACGCCCCTGCCTCTTCAAAGATCAAAACGAAAGACAGGGAATGACATTTTCTCTTTGTGTAGGTTTATCAAAACTAAATCATAAGCGACCTCAAAATATCGCCAGTTGGGACCATCAACAAAAGCACTGACATGAGCAAAATAAGTCAAAAAGAAAAAGCTCAATCCGAATATTTCTGCATTGGAGCAAGAAATTTCCGTCTTCGAATAGACGACAGGATTTGGTGCACTTTCAAAAGACGGATCAACTCATACGGCCAAAAAATATGCATAATTGCAAGAATATGCCATTGTCTGTTGATTCGAAAGTGAAGTGATATTTGCTACATTCCAAAATCGCCAACAAAAATATCCCTTGGGCACAATAGCAACAGGGCAAGGAATAATAATGTTTCCAAAAACTAAAAGAACTAAGAAATTCGGCATCCCTGTCATCCAGCACGAATTCCTATTTCTGCATTCCCATTTTTGAATTGCCAGAATAAATTTGAAATGAAAAGTCAGTTTCCGGATTTTGGAAAGTTACAAAATATCACCTGATAATGCTGAGAAAAGAGCGCAGAAAGGAAGTTAGAGGCCCTGCCAATTTGCTCCATGAACACACGCAAAAAATTCAGAATGAACGAAAAAGGGGAATATGAAAACTTATTTTACCCACCAAATTCTCGACATGAGATTGCGAGATGAGCGGATTTTTTGAAAATGACGCCACGGCTTGGAAAGCGCCGCCGCCGCACTTTTGTGAGCAATGTTCAGTTCACAAAATTGCGGGAAGGGGCGAAACTTGAAAAGAAATATGCACATAAACCGAGGCAAGGAAAAAAGGCAGCCAAAATAAAATTCTCATTCTGTGCATTGAGGGAATTCTCAAATTACTGCAGACAGCTGATTTTGGAAAGCTATGCGATGCACAGTCTTATGCGACGAAAGTCTGAAAACTAAAGAAATAAGGAACTCCACAGCACAGGACTATGCATCCAAATTATGAAAGAATAAAAACATGACTGAAAACTACCATCAAACGTGGCAAACAACAATAAGAATTGGTGGCATTTCCCCAACATTTTTGTGGAAACATTTCCACCAATTGATAATGAATTTCAAGGAATTTGCACTCGCCCGTGGCCGTACTCATGGCAGCATTACAGTTGCCGCCTTTTCAGGTGGTTATGTATGCCACTTTTGGTGACTGTTTGCGACAATTCGTGAAATGTTGCGCCAACAGACAGTTCCGTATGAGATGGCCGCTGAAAATGATCGAAGAGGAGCAACCGACGAGCAGGACCTTTGACGCCAAAATTCGAAAGAAAAAAATATTTTTTTAGTACTTTTGTGGCTGAAAATTAATTTCACACACAATCGCTGGAAACCTGTTGTAATAAACATGGAGATTGACACGTAATTTCTGCTTTCTTGGCACAGAGCCCAGTAGATTTTTGCCACAAATATGAGTGAGCCTTTGCGGCGACTTCGAAATCGAGATTTATCGCATTTCCTCTCCAATGAGAAATTCCTGACCTATCTCTTCACTGCAAACTGCAGAGTCTGTCAATCCAGAAATTGAAAACAAATGCCATCTGAATTTCAGAAGATTGACGCGATGCGGATTCCAACAAAAAGACCAACGAAATGCACTTGTTAGTGCAAATGCTTTTGTTTTAGTGGTTTCTTTGTCATTCCCATACGAAAGATTCAGTAATCTCTTGGCGTCTTGAAGGTTTCCAAAACTGTCTGCTTCGTGAAATTGCAACAAAAATCAATCGCAACCAATCGCATTGCCACTGCTTCCCGAGGTAGTTCATGTGAGGTACGTCAGTTATAAAATCCGGGCGAGGACACTGACGTCACTGTATCACACAAGCGGCAAGCGCAGCTGAAGGTGAATTGCGGACCGCGGTGCGAAGTATACAGAAAGTCATTTCTCTTGAACCAGGCGACGGATTTTCATGAAAGTTTTTGTGGTACAAAGCTGAAAAAAATGACGATTTCAAAAATGTATAATGATCCCAAACTTTCTGCGAGCAAAACTCTGAAATCATTTGAGGAACAAATGCGTTCAAGTCAAGATGGCATCAAATTCCGGGCCCCTGCCAGAAACCTTCAACGATTGTGCGATTTTTTCCGTTGCAACATGGTTACCATCTGTGGAAAAGTTGTAGAGGAAGCTTCCAGCTTTCCGCTGACACCAAAATCATTGAATTTGGACGTCATTTGACCATTTTATCGAGAGAAATAACGCGCCATGGAGCACAATTTTATTTTAGACACCATAGCACACGACATAAAAAAAATTCGTATGCTCACAAGTGTTGCCAGGACTTTTTCGCAGAAAGTCCTCAAAATTGAATACTTTATGTTTTGGTACTCACTTTTGAAATATATCGAAGGACTATGCAACACTGCCCGCCGAGCGCCAAAAGTATTCGAACACATGGGTTCATCATTGACTGGGGGTCAATAATTCCAAATGGCATCAATCACAGCAAAACGCATGACG
>JASGXE010006918.1:0-19807 GCA_030068105.1 Sinentomon sp. SZTP_YWyxl | reverse complement strand
GTAACCAATGGAAGCCAAACCTGACAGATGTGCAAAGGACAGACAAAAACCTGAACATTTAAGCATTTAACACAAATCTAAAGTCCAAATTGCAATTTATCCAATAGACACATCACAATAGCAAAAAGAGTTTGACCAAAGTTGGACAACAAAAATGTCATTCTGCACAGTAACAAAAACAAAATCAAATATTTAAGAGTAGTTTAGGGGGGCTGGGGTAAACCATGACTATTTGCAAAGAAAGTGAAAAAAAAACATGTTAAACCTCTAACTTTGCCAATTCTGAAACGCTCCTCAGCTTTTCTCTAACGATTACTTTTCGAGATGGAACCAAATATTCGAAACTCAATCATTTTTCTCACATTTATCTTTTTCCAAAAAGTGAAAGCATTGAGAATGCTGCTCCCAGAATTTTCCATGCCGTTTTAAGTTATATTTTTGGTTTTACTAGCTTGCGATCGCAGAAAAGCAGCTAAAAATTAGGCGCTTAGCGGGCGGTAACGCATATGCTGGAATAAATTATCCTATCCAGGTGCAAATCTGGCTCTGTTATGTTGTAGACAAGATATTTCACTTCCACTAGGTGAGATTTGGCATTGTTTAGGAGATGCATTTTTGCCAGAGGCCTTTTTTTGCATCTATTTTTGCCTGCAACCCAGGATGGGCATATAACGCCCTGGACAAATTAAAGGGAGCTAAGTGTAAAAAACTTTAATTTCTACTCCTGCGATTTTCCATTTAAAATGCATTGTTGTTCAACAATATTTTTCATTTTTGTGTTTTCACTTAGCTCCCTTTGATTTGTGCAGGGCGATAAATTATTCACAACAATACGTCAATGCATCAATCTTCATCATTTTCATGCTCTTCTCAACTGAAGATTGCAAAAAAATCCGTCAAAAACAGAAATCTGTCACATGGGGTTTTTCCCCACCCCCTAAAGATATCAGCATACTGATTCAGATCCTCAAAAATGCCGATTTTAAAACAAACAAGAACAGGCAAAATTTAAAATATGAATCATAACAAGCAACTAAATTCACATTATCACAGGATACGATACCAAATGACACAAAATGCGGGAAAAAAGCATCAGGGATGCCAGGGTGAATGTGTGGACCAAGCCAAATATACATACCAAACCAAATGTCAAGACATCTCCAATGACACTTAAGGGGGGCCCACCCCAACGGATCAGTGTTTGTAAACTGATTTTGCTGAAATTTGGAGGGTATAGCCTCTTGAAAGGAATGTCTGTGCAAAATTTCAATACCGTGCCTCACCTAGTTCCCGAGATATCCAACAAATAAGATAAAACATTGGTGCAATCTTAGCCTTAGCCACAGTATAACTGAAAGGCCAGAACCAATTTTGCAACAGTGATATATGAATATGTTTCTAGACCAAAAATGCTCAAAAAGTGACTGACAAAGCCCAAATTTTAAAATTTTTACTCTAAGGTCATGTTTTTTCTGTAAAAAGGTGACTCGCGGTAAAAAACAACCATTGCACAATGAGATACTAAGATTTGATATTAAATGGTGAAAAAAATGAGAAATCCGGCTGTCAGGCAACTCGGCACACTTTTTTTCCTTAAGCCTGCCAATTTTCACCATTCTGGCCCTTGAAATGACAGAAATATGCTATTCGAGTCTATTTCTGCACCGGAAATCAAAATGCGAGAATAACGGGGTTTTCGAACAGATTATTTTGTTATTGAGGGAAATGGTGAAAAAGTAGTGTGAAATTTGCTCTTGTGAAGCCATTTCTCAATGGATTTTAATCATTTTGGACCAAAATGCTCAGAAAAATCGCAGAATCAGGAAGGAAAGCATATGACAAAATGAGAAATTATAAAATTTTTCACCATTTAGTGGGGTAGGCCCCCTTTAAACAATAGCATTTGAAGGGCCAGTAAAGTTTGAAGTGAGATAAATTTGCAGGATGATGCTACCAAATATAGTGTCACAGTGCCCGTGATTCATAAAAGCTGGAAGCTGGTACTCCAAGAACATTTTGTTGTGCTTATTCGTGTTTGTGTGGTTTCTTCATTCCATTAACCACGCATCTGCGAGTTGTGTCAGAAAAGCCTAGTGGCTGCAATTGAACTGCTGCTGCAGCCTGGCTCATAATATTCCACACTTGGCAGGAAAAAATTCTTACATGCTTTGAGAATGGGGCCAAGGAGGCACACAACTATTAACAGGTACAACGAAATGTGGTTAGGGTGCAGGTACTTCAGTCCAACTTTTATCAATCACAGGCTTTCCTCTGTAGGCCTTTTTGTGACAATTTCACAGGAAAACACTGTAACAGGCCACCAAAATTCTTCGAACATAGGAGTTCATTCTTAACTCACTACACAATAAAACTATTCAAATTTAATGGCAATATCCATTCTTTATACCGATACTGACATCTGCAGCAGCAGGATTGGCCAAAAAATGTGTTATATCATCGAGATATCCTGGTTAATGTAGGGTTTCTTCATGTTTGTCTGCACAAATAAGGTTCAGAAAAACATATTATGAAAACCAACATTTAAACTAAAATACAGACAAAAATGATAAGGACTGAAAGTGTGCGCTGACAAATGCGGATAGGTAGATAAAACAATGTCATGATCAAATTAACTCCTTGGACTCCTCGCAGATGCCAACAGTCAAATACAACAACAGCAGAACCTCAAAATAAAGGCCGTTCAGCCTGGGCACTGTAGCTCTTGACGACTGAAAACCAAAATGGCGCAAATCTGCCAGCACTAAGCTCAAAATCCGTGATAATCTCTTGGCCGCCCCTTTTCTCGCGGATTGAATAGTGCCTCCAGAATAACCGCCAGTGATGACGTCTTTTGAAAGGCCTCACTTCCAACTCCTGAAATGCGTATAAATAGGTAGGTGTTGAAGATAAGAGTGGAGAGAGTAAAATTTGGTCGAAGTAAGTTACAATGTCTGTAGACGTGCATGAAAATTTGCGACATGTTAAAACTAATGAAATAAAAAAAAAAACACAAAAGCAAAGACTGCAGTGACTGCAGAAGCAAAGACTCAAGGAGGACATCTTTTAACCCAGCTCCAGTCCATGGCAGAGTCCCCTGGTCCTGGTTCGCAAAAAGGACAACACATTACGAGCCTGTGGCTACTTCCGGGCTTCGAACACACAAGTGTGCTACCAAATTTTTTTGTCGAAATGTCTTTAAAATGCCAATGCTTTCCACGATTTTCTCAATTCAAAAAGCGTCTCAGTTTACAAGTTGTTTCAAGAATTTTTGCAACGAGACAAATTAAAAACTCTGGACTGTTTTTTAGCCTCGCACATCTTGATATGCCGCTGCATCGAAATATCAATTTGAATTCACAAATGATGCCAATCAAACATCAAATTCTTGGAAATCATATTATGTGGTGTAAACATATAAAAAAAACATTTCACCCATGTACCAGAAAAACAAAGAAACTCATAACTGTAATTCTGCTATAAAAACTAACCATGATGTACTTTCTATCACGGGATTCTGCGTCCCCACAATCTCCACGTTGCTTTCTGTGTTTGACAGCTGAGCTGGTGGGATAACTGGAGCTGTGGTTCAAGAAGGCGATTATTGTATTACCCTGAAGGTGATAGGTCCCAGCTAGGATAGCCATCTGACCAGGGTGTCGGCTCTTCAATAGACCAACTGTACCAGCTGGTGGCTCAGAACTTGTTAGCATGAGGAGTGTGCCCTCTGGAAAGAATCTATGGAAATTGAATGAATAAGGATCTGCAGCTGTGATATGTCACAACAACAACTGGTGTGTGCACAATGTTGAAACCATTTGTGACCTGGGCAACAAAAAATCATGATTTTGACAATAAAATTGTTAAGAAGTTTGCGGAGGGCATTATAAGACATCAGCCACCAGCCTGTCTATTAGTTTTGAGAATGATGTTTCATTTTAAGAATGAAGTTTGAAGACTGCCTCGCACAAAGCATCGTTTTGGATAACATTGAGGGACAGGAAATACCAAGATCAGCACAATCACTTCAGGTTGGGCCGCTAGTCAGGCCTCCTCCACGTTATGAACTTTCCAACTGTGCCTGCAGATGCAGTGTTGCACTTGTAGGGTATGCCGGGTGGAACTACTCCCAAAGAACTGCTGTCAGTAAGCAGGCCGATTGCTGAGGAGTCAGTCGGTAAGTCGATTAGCTAATCAACTCACTCACTGACTCCTACCGTTTTTCAATTGACTTGTCTGCACACTTCGCTGACTAACAACAGGTAGCTGACATGAAGACTGATTTGCCAAATGGCTGACAATGAAGTCTGCATGTCCACTGGGTGCAAGCGAAGCATGTACCTAGGATTGCTAAAGGGTGCATGGCAGATAAGAATCCAGATTTTTGCAGATAGCAAGGTTGCTTGGGGGATGCATTCCAGAGTATAGCACTTGGCAGGACTCCCTTGTTTTTCTCAGACATTTACAGGTAAGGATCATCCGGTGTTTTTCCAGATTTCCCCACGATGCAGCAAAATGGATGGTGTCAACAATCAGGTTAGGAAGGCATGAAAAATCAGATTTCCATGAAGTAGTTTTTTTGTTGGAAAATACCATCATTCAATTCTTTGCAACAGGTATAATTAAAAAATTGATAGCAATTTCACTGCACAAAACAGACCAGCAACATTTCACAAACCTCAGGTAACGATAATACTCGACAAGGTACCAAGGCCGATAAAACTGGTCTTGGAAGTTGTTCTCTCCTTGTCTGATATAGGACGTTTTGCTGATGTAGCAGCCGTTGAAATGTGGTCTAGTTTTCTTGATCAGCATCTCACGCCACGAACCATACGGACTTGCTAGTCTACAGCCAACACCCCAAACCCTGCACAGAGGGGTAGACACAAAAGGGCTCAATCTATTTGCGAGGCAAACATTACAGATACACAATACAAATGCAAAGCATGTTACGCCGCAAAAATTCAACCATGACAGATTAATGTGATTAAATGGCTTGCCCAGATAAAAAAAATAAAAAGGCCAACTTAACCTCTCAAGCATAATCATTGAAACATGAAACAATTTGAAAAATTCTCAGACATTTGCATTTTAAAAATATTGTGCCAGCAATGAGCACGCACAAATGATTTCCAAATACAATCCCACTTTTGCATCAGAAGAAGCGAAACACAATAATTTGCACAATTTGTAAATGTGTAACACTTTACTTAAAAACACGCAAGGTATGAACTTGCTAGCAGTGTTTTGTACCACAATTTCACCAGGTAGGCCCAGAGAGATTTATAAAATCAAAAATATCTAAAAATATCTCATTGAACCATATCAAAACGACCAGGCAAATGTGCCATTAATTTGAACTAGGCTTACATCACCTACCTCATACAGGCTTTTTTCCACAGCTCTTGATCCCAGGCACACATGTAGAAACCATGACAAACAGCTGAAAACATTTCTACAGATCTGAAGTCCATGTCTCCTGACAGTACCCAGCTCAATATTCGTAAAATTACTTCCATTGGAAGAACAGAAATGTGTGTGGACTGCAAAACAGAGAGAAAAATGAAATTATGAACATCCATATCTTTTTTGCTGATGTATCCCCAGTTTCATAGTTTCTCATGGTTATTTTTAGGAGTCGCAACTCCTTTAGAGGTGCAGTGCTTTGTTCATGCTTCCCATATTTGCCTTCACAGCACGCGGCCCTTAAAAGCTTGAATATCTACACTACACCACGAAAATGATGACCATTCCCTCTCAACGTCACCAACAATAGCAAAAAGCATCCCACTTCATTGGAGGCTCATGCAGACAGTGCATTAAACCTCTATTTGTTGGACGGTACCTAACTGAATCGGTTGTCTGGGCTGTACCAGTGGCATAATGGAGTCCATGCGACATTTGGGACAAAGCAATGTACCTATGGGTATTCAAAGTTGCAAGCATAAGGACTATGTGCTTGTTTCTTGCCCAACAAGAAAAAACCTTCAATCATCAATCATATGGACTAGACGTTTTCATCATTTCACTACTGGGTGATACCCAAGTACCTATCTAACTGAATTGACACCGTTTTGAAAGCAGAACCCTTTCAAATATGGCACTCTCTTGGTGATACATACCATAAAATTTGGAGGATTCGATTGAACCTCTAAATAGTGATTCGGATTTCAGTTTTCATGAAAAACATTTGATTTTTTCACATCTATTGAAAATGGCAAAATTAAGCCAGAATGATCGGTCGAATGTCATGCTTGTGTTTTGAAAGGGTTTTTTTTCTTTTGCATGAAGATTGGACTTGTCCTCCTCAATTGAAAAAATCAGAAAATTGCCAAGACATAGGTAGGTACCTAAAATGTGTCAAGTTTCGAGCAGTCACATAAATTGACTTTTTTGGATGTGGTATGCATGAACCAGACTCACCATCATCGTCTGATTCTTTTGACCACCATCCTCGAACTTTCTTTTATCTGGTTGGATGTGTTTTTGGCTTGCTTCACACAGGAGCATTCTCAACAGCACACCTTGATTGATGCAGGGGATGGAATCTTTGGATCTATTGCCTGCATCAATCAAGTGGTGCTGTTGAGAAGACACAGGTGTGCAGAGTCGAAAGCACTAAGGAAACCTACAACCAGATAAAGCAAAGAATCGGGACAACGGTCAAAAGGATCAAACGTGATGGTGAGTCAAGCTCAAACATGCAGGGTTATTTATTTTTTTCATAAAAATGATCGAAAAATTCCTAATTTGATCTATCTAAGTTGGTTGAAAAGGATAGAGTACTAATCGTCCTGCAAGATTTCAAATAGCATTGGGACCTCTGTGGCTGCAAAGTTTTATGTTGGTAGATCACGCATTCACATCTGCAAAAGACAAAAATAAGCCCATCCCACTTTCTCCAAAAAATATCATCCCTTTAAATATGTCCAACAAGATGAATTGCAAAAATCAGTGCAGGCACAAATAAAGAAAAATACGAAAGTTGAAGAAAGAAAACGAAAGAAATTTGCAGTGCTTGCAAATTTTGGGCTTCAACAGGTGGTTTTGTGCGTGCATAAAATATGTGCAATCAAAATGATTTTGTTGATAGATAATTTTGTGTATGACATGATATTGCTTCTGTATTCTTTCATGATGAAGGGGACAAAACTACATTGGTACGCCTGTACGACGGCCACATAAAAACTCATGTACAATACTTCCCATCCTGGGCCCAACAACGCAAAATTTAATTACAAATCATCTGTTGGAAACAATCAAGAAAAGCCAAAAGATGTTCTTTGGTCTCAACCTAGCTTGCATGCTACCCTGTTAGGGACACTATGCCATAGACCTATTGGGCTATTGAGTGCTCAGATCAAACAAAGATGTGCCAAAACAGATACCTACCTATACAAATCCTCAAATCGAATGCTCCACAAAATTGACCGAGGCCTGTTGCCAAGAATCACAAAATGGCGTAATATTAGAAGATGAGACGGGACAGGTTTCTCGGAGAGGGGGAATGAATTGCCAAATTCTAATTGTTTTTTTTTTAGAGTTGCCTTTCATATTTGGTACATTAGGTATCCATTTTTTTCACTCTGCTGCAAGCCTGCATTTCACTTCATACTTTGTTGCAATTTAAGAACCTTACCCTCTATAGTTTGTGTATGGGCTAGAACTGAACAGACCAAAATAGTAAGGTTCTCATCATGCCATGATTAGCCAGATAGCAAAGCTGGCAAGTTGCAGGGATTGGCATAGCAAAGCTGGCGGCAAGTTGGAGGGATCGGCTATTCAAATTGTGAAGCGTCGGTGATCAAAGTGCAATGAAGGTGCAGTGAATTGACCTACCTACAAACAGCACCAAAACAATCATCAGATCAGACTGAGAGCCCAAAAAATGAGCTTATCCAAAAGCTTATCTCTGTCACCAAAAGAACAGAGATTTCTCCTCACCTTAGGCTCTTTATCTGGAAGGCACACTTTTTTGGTACACATGTATGAATATTGGCATTGTGCTAGTAGGTCAGCCACAGTTCCCATTTCCTCCTCATTTGAAGCAGACAAACAGTCGGGACAGTCTGCTGGAGCATTTGCTGCCACAGCAAAGGACTTTGCTGAAACTGTGAAAGGAAGAAGAATAAGACAGGCTTGGTTTTTGTTGTAGTTGCTAAGAAATGACCAGCTTATCTCAACTCTTCCAGAGGCTATCATGACTCCAATAAATGAAAATCGAAGTTTGTGGAGGACATCTTAACCACGAACAACACTTTAGCCCATAGTTCTCCCAAGATGCGCCACCAACCGAGAATTTCAATAAATGATGGGCCCTATTACCTTTGTCTCACGTATGCCAGTTTACTAAAAGTTTTATTTTACGAGAAAAAAGCATTACACACAGGTACTAAATCTAGCATCAAGCAATGGTAATCCTGCCCTTGACACGTCTCACCCCTCCCCTAAGGCACCCTACCTTGCTCATCCCTGGATGGAGCAATCAAAAATTAGCAAACGAAAGCAAATGAGAAAAGGAATTGCTTCACTGGAACAAATTACAAAAGGTCCATTGGTCCAGGACACAGGCCCAAGTTCCAGTGACATCCATGGAAGAATGAGGACCTTGTGGTTTGAGCAAACCTCGTTTGACTGCAGGAAAAATATTTTTGTCCTTGGAGTATTTTGATCTTGTCATCCAATGAAACAGTCCCTTTTCACCATTGCTGTCTCCACTTGATTTTTACAGCACCTGGTTCTTTTAAAAATGCGATAAAATGAATAGGTACATAATCTGCACAAAAATCAACCCAACTTCTTGAAAGAGATCAAAATTTGAGGCCATGCCAAAAAAGTAGGTAATTTGAATACCATTTCTATGCAAAGCCAGTAACATATTGAACACCTCTCATACAACCCACCACACCAAGCTCTCACTCTTTGCTCAAGCCTGAAAACAGAAATGCATTTGCCCAGTCATGCATCTTTCAATTGATATTTAGGTAGGTACATCATACATAGAGACAGCCCAACTTGGAAGATGTGCAGACAAACAAGTGAACTGCCAAGCTACCTAACTCTCAATTAACAGACATGATATGAACAGAATTTAGGGCCTACTGTTTGAAAAGCTTGAGCGCCTTGAAGAGCTGTGGTCGCGGGAATTATCTCCCAAATCCAGTCGAGTGTGAATGTCAGGGACCAGGTGCAAGGCTTTCCGATAATACTGTACCGCCTCAAACAACTGACCATTTTGCTCAAGAACCGACCCCTGCATGAACAGGTTACGTGCCTGAAAGCAAAATAGCAATATCATAAGAGTGAGGTGATAACTACCCAATCCCTTAAAAAGTGGATGGCCTTAAAAAAGGTGGAAAATGACTTCCAGTTCACGAGCAAGTCTGTCTCGTCTCTTCGAATTTGATCACAGTGACCTCTTTTTTCTTCTTGTCCAATTTGATGAATTGCTTGTTCCCGGCAGACTCATTGGTGGCCCTTTGGCTGACATCATTTCAAAGCAATGCTCAAACATTATGTGCTTGCACACTTTTCCTTTACTAAGATTACAGACCATTCCAACTTGGTACACTAAAATTATCAAATCAAATGAGATATCTGATGATCATGGGCCCATAAATTTGAAATATGCAATTGTTGAGAACCAATCATGGATGGAGATTGGCATGAAGGAAAGGAATCGCGTCACTCATGAAATTTGACTCGCTTCTCACTTCAAATTCCATGAGCATTGGTGCTCAACCTGACAAGGATCTACCAACCCTGAAATGATGCCCACCAGTTCTTCATAAACTTTTGCATAACCATAGACAATGGAATCCACAAAACATGCAGGATTTGCAAATGACAGCCTTTCTTTCTTGCCTGCCTGGTCGAGGCTGTGTACAACAAACCTACTACTGTATTGCTGAACTCACCATAAGAAAACTTCCACAGTCAAGTTCCCACCAATCAGAACCAAAGAAAATGACTGCCAATTGCACAAAAAGCACAATCGGGATAATCCAAACAGGTAGGTACAAACTTAAACCTACTGTTTCTTCTTCAGAAGCTTGTGCATTGTGTTCACGGCTATCTTCTCTGGAATGAGCATCACACCTCTTTTCGACTGGCCTCCCTGAGTGCTGCTTCCCACATCGTAACTCAGAGTGCCATTTCTGGCGAAATGATTCTAACTCATGATGAAGCTAGAGGGTGCCAAGAGAGTTTAAAACAAAATGAGGATACACTGATAAGTGAATTACCTTGGTACCTACCTACCGAAATGAAATAACATCATTCAAAAAATGAGCATGCAAAATAAACAAATGAGCCTTTTTGCATGTCGCACGAGTCCCAATTGTGCGACTGCACCTCCTGTGACTGCACCCTCTGACTGCATCGTGCGAATGCATCTCATTGCAATAAAACTGATGTGGATGCAATTTTCTTTTAAACTTTGGACAGATTTTTATAGGTAATCTTTGTTATAAAAATATTCATCTGTTTCTTGGCTCTCATTGGACTCCGAATTATTTTGGTGCTTTTCGAAAGTTAAGATAAAGAGACTGATGAATCTATCGACATTCGCAAAAACCCATTTCATATCAAGAAAAGTTCCAGGAATGACCCTTATACGAGTAGATGTTGCCAAAAATTCCCTCATCATTTTCAGACTGAGCTTTCCACGGGACAATTTCCAATTGCAGCAACAAATCAAATACTGCTAAGTTGTCTGCAAATGTATGTCCAATTCAATTTATACAAAAATATCGCATGGCTACTTAACCCATTGTGTCATTCAAGCATCGGTGTCCAACACCAAAGCCAAAAGAGAGGTGTGTACAGACCACACTGCAGCACACATTTTGACCAGGACAAAAACTATACGAATGTGATGTGGGCTTCGCTGAGAAGAGGGTTGACCCAGAGAAAAAACCTCACATTATTCAATTCATTCCATTTTCAAACGTAGAATGCTTCTACAGTCCCCCCATTCAAATCTGAGGTGCACAGCGTTGCTGATGTTGGAGAATGGTGCTGAATGTTGGTGCGTTGACTTTGACCAACAGTCGATGCTCTTGTTGCTTTGTTTGATTTCTTGGCTGGATTGAAATGGAATTGGCTTCTTCTGTCAGGTTGGAACCTACATAACTGAGATGTGATGAAGAGCAAGGACCCATGTGGTGAGGTCCGGATCATGATGCAAGAGCTTGTAAGTGCTGTTGCATCATTACCCCAGGGTAGTGCACAAGGGTTCTTCTGATGGACATGATGGCCTGAAAATGAGAGAGTGAATCAGAAGATCAGACAAGGAGTGGTGCAATACCACTGGGGAAGGAAATACCTACCCTGAATTAGCTTCCCAGCACCTGCAAACCATGTGAGGGAAAACGACTGTGAAAATTGGCCTGGGACCAATGCGATGCTAGCTTGGTCCCTAAACATGTAGGCTATCCAATCAAAGCGATGCAAGCTGGGTCCCTTGACATATCCAATCGCCAGAAAATGGCAATGACCCTGAAAATCAGCAGGAAAGAAGGCCCTCAACGTATCCAATTGCCAGAAAATGGCACTGACCCTGAAAATCGGCAGGAAAGAAGAAGTTCACCAGTGGGGAAACGGCTCAAACCAGTTTCTTCACATTTGCAACCCTCAGAAGCGTAACTCCAAAAATAAACCTTGCACACAATCCAGAGTTCCTATCATACGGTACTGGTGGTTGCAGGAAATGGTCGGCATAATGATTAGAAGAAAATGATAACTTATCGACCACAATTGTTGAAGGAACACAAAAGCTTGGTATAAGCACATAGGTACGGTACTTGTGTCCATGGAACATGCCCTTGACTCAAAAATCGTGTGACCTTGAAAAATTGTGAGGAAGTGAGAAATCTTTAGCTAAACTAGGTACCCCAAAGGAACCAAAGTCTGGTCAAAGCTCCACTGATCATGACACTTAAGGACTTCACTACCGAAATCATGTTTACAACCTCCATTTCGTGCACATTTCGAATCTTACTTGAGATACGGAGTCGCAATTTGGGGATCCACCACAGAGTCCATACTCTCACCAATCAACAAGATGCACAAGAGAACTGTAATGATTTTGGCAGGACTCTCATTTAATGCCCCGTACTTTTGCTCACTTGGGGCTGTGAATATACACCAAATCATTTATTATCAAACTTGTTCTTGTTTATGCAAGAAAGGGTAAAATGTCTCAGCCAGAGAGACTTTTTTCCCATCCAGCATCTGGTGCTGAAGAGGTAAGCTGCACCCATCGAACTCTGAGGTCACATGCTAAATGTAATAGGTATGTTTATATCCAGGTTTCATACTAATGCTGGAGAATTCTCCATGGGAGTTCTGGGTGTTCGGTTGTGGAATCAGCTACCTTCACAATTACAGCTTAGTCCCACAAAAACATATTCAAATCAAAATTAAAAAGATTGATGATTTCTGACCAACTGTTTTTTTGAATATCCAAAATTCTAGTACCCCTCTCCTCGTTGGTCCAAAGCTCATAGGTACTGATCAACAAGGAAGTCATCCTGACGTCTGAACATCTTCCCACATTTGTTCATTATAATTTGCCTGTTTGCTTTTTGTAGTGTCACTCCAGCTCATAATTCTGTGTTTTAACCCCTTGTTTTAGGGCAGTTGCCGGGGCATGCCCCGGTTGCTGTTTGATATTGGGATATTTACCAACATTATTGTTCTTATGGCATTTGCCTTGTTCCATGCAATGAAATGATTCCTCGACTATCGGAATGAGTTCAATTGTGCTCGTTTCACAAATCTTGTCTACTTTCCACATCCACGGTCATCTCAATCAACACCCTGTTGTAGGGCTGTGCGAATCGGCTTTCGAATCGAATCCCCAAGGTTCGAATCTCGAATCGAATCCGAATCAGTTGTCCAATTTCGAAGCGAATCCTTTGTAATCGAATCCTTTTCTTCAAATCTCCAATCTTGATTCAAATCCCACCACATGTCTCGAATCGAATCTTTTCGAATCGAATCTGGCCATATTCGCAATTTTCGAATCGAATCCTCGAATCGAATCACGATTCACACAGTTCTGCAGGATTGTTTACATGAATTTTATTGTGGGCATTACTCAGTGACACTTGTGAGCACTGTTTGGTTCCAGGTTGTGGCATGCCCACGTGACTGTGGATCAATTTGGAAATTTTAAAAGATTTGAGATTCGATTCGAATATTTTTCGAATCATCGCAAAATCCCGAATCGAATCATTTCGAATCGAATCCTTTCCTTCGAATCTCGAATCCTGGTTCAAATCTTGCCACATTTTTCGAATCACATCTTTTCGAATCGAATCTGGCAAGATTCGCAATTGTCGAATCGAATCCTCGAATCGAATCAAGATTCGCCCAGCCCTACCCTGTTGACTTCGATTCATATGATCAATTATTGCATCTCATGCATCACCAACTGTGGCATTCTTCGGTAAGTGCTCTGTACAAATAAGGGGTCGATTTCTGTTTTGCACGAATTGTATTTAACCGGTCAAGCACGAAATTGCGAATTCTGGTTTTAAAATGTTTTTCCACGCGTTTCGGACACACGGAATGACGCCCCTGACGGAATTAATAATATCTGCAAGGATTTTCGAAAAACGGAAAAATCGGAAACGCATGCATTTCCCGCCCACTCAAGCCAGATTTCTGCTCTGTGTCATTAAAATCGCCTATAATTTAATGTTTTCAACAAAAAAAAAAACACCAAAAAAAAAAACGGCCAAGATACCCAAAAACGCTTCAAACCGCATCAAAATTGAGTAAAAACTGGAAAAAAACAGGAAATTTCAATGCGACGCCATTTCTGAACGAATGCAACAATTCACTTGAAACAAGCGTCGGCTGAATCGCGCGTCTTTCAACCGCCCGAAAATTCAAATTTCGGCGGGCGGCAGATGTCGCGCGATCGCGTAAAAAGGTGCCTAAAACAGGAACTTGAGAGAAAAAAAAGCGGGAAATTTGAAAAGTGCGCTGATTGAAAACGGTTGGACCGATTTTGGCGGAATAAACGTCTGCTAAATCGCTGTTTTTTCCTCTTTCCAGCTGTGAATATTTTTGAGTGGTGCTGATATTTCGTAATTAAATTCAAATCCCTTGAAAATGGAATACCCATGCCGACGTTTATTTACGTCGTCCGTACAATCACATCATGCCGGTCTTGACGTTTATCTACGTCGCTCGTACGCAGTTTGTTTTTTTTTGCGGACGTAAATGCACGGCGCTCGGGCTTGACCGGTTAATCACATTCGTTTGATGTATTCCGGCAAGCTGTCTTGAATTTAAAATTAAAAATTAAAATTACTGGGGCAATTGTTTGATAAAAAAATAATTCTGAGCCCCCAAGAAAAAAATGCCCTACATTAGGCATCAGTGTCAATAAAATATATGATTGGTCAGAGAAAATGGAGTGGTACAGAATCAGGTTTGGAAATTCGCAAGCTGGCCTTTGTTAAAAAAAACCTGGGGTTTTTCGTAAAAATCAACATATATGATGTAGGTAGGTACCTAGATACCAAATTATTGTAAAATTTGCACCATTCTGGGTCAGAGATGGATTGGTTGGGAGAGCTGAGTTTTCTCTATTCTGGTGTCAATTTTTGCAGCAAAATTGAAATTTGGCCACATTGCTGCATCATTTTCAGTGTCTGCTTTGCAAATGACAAGTGGATATTTTTAATGTTGAATTTTTACCTAATGTTGGACATTTTAGTTTTGTGTTTTAGCCCTTTTCCGGTCACAAGTTTTTTGCAAATCAATTTCTGATCTTCGGACAGCTTTCAGCATGGTCATCCATCTCCCACTGCCGGGCAAAAGAACCGATTAAAAATCGGTTTCCTTGCTGAATTGAATGAATGCCCAACTTGCGACTAATGCCCAACTTGCGAAAAACTAATACCCAACTTGCGAAAATATTCTGACAAGGAAAAGGTGATAGTCCTGAGACAAAAAAGCTGACCGATGATGGATTTGATACCTATTAAATTAGGCCTCATTGGCGCAGATCCTGAGGGGGACAGGGGGACACGTCCCCCCCAATATTTCAAAAGTCATGAATTGTCCCCCCCCAAATTTAAGCTATGAATTTTCTCCGCCAAAGATGGAAAAGTGGAATCGGTTGATGTCCTGCCAGAAATGTTTCAAAAATCAAGTTTCCTGGTACACTAAATTTTTAGGAAAAGGTTCATGAAATTTCTCTGCAATTACTGTCAGGCCAATGCTCGATTGCCTTAATCACATTTTGCTTGTGACCAGTCGAGGTACTTTGAAGGAGCCGAGTTGTGGCAGTAGTTGGTTTTTGTTGGTGAAGGCAGGATTTGCTCCTGGAGGAGACCGAGCCCATTCAAGTTTGCATTCCTGATGGCGTCGATTTCCCCTTCATTTTTCCAATCAGCAAGCCTTGTGTTGATGTGCACGTCCGAGAACGGAACTTTTCATATTTGTTATATGCCAACAACTAGCCTACCCATACCGCACCAGCCTGACACGTTGTAACCACCGTCAATGCTTCTGTCAACCTTTGCTTCTTGTCTGTGGAAAATCACACCCTGATGAATACTGCACAATGCTTTGCTCATTTCGGCCTCTTCAGAAGAATATGCATTTTGTGCCAGTCGAATGTCTCGAAGTTTGGGCGTACCTAAACCAAAAACAGGGCCTTTCATTTTTTTATTTCCTTCCTTTACCGTGCAAGTGGGATGTGCGTATATGGGATATGAATTTTTAACCCAACAGATTGTGCATTAATTTTTTATTCCATCGGCTGAATGCAGTTTCCGTGTTTTCAATTTTTGCTGCATTTTTTGTTTGTGGACTGCAGTCGCCATCGCCGAATCGTGCGGAAACGTACACAATAATTTTTTTTGAAAGTCACACGTATTCACGCGGTACGAAACTCCTATCATGCATGAACAAGAAAGATGTTTTGCTTTTGCCAAGGACAGGAGCTAGGGATGATTTTCCCTTCCAGAAAAGTGTCATTTTGACAAGATTTTACTGGAAAATCCACAATTTTTCACCAAAAATGGATCTGAAATTTCAAAATTTCTTCAACTTCTGGGGGACTCCTTCCCCCAGACCCCTGCCAGGGGCTCTGCCCCTTGGAACCCCGCTGGGGCGCTGCCCCAGACCCTGTATGCTGCTGCCCAGACCCCCCAAAATATTCCCACATCGTCCCCCCAATATTCGGTCCAGATCTGCACCCTTGTTAGGCCTTCAAAACCTTTTGCTTTTCAAAATTATATGCACCTTCTTTGAGCAATCTAAGCCCTGAAATTAAAAATTGGCCTTATCATTCAAACTAAGAACTCATGCATTCATGCATAAAAAGAAGAATCCACCATGCAATAGTTAACCTCTCCATAACTGCCTGGATGTTGATTTTGGCTATCTTCACCACCTTCATCTGATTCAGAGTCACTCAGGCAGATGTTACTGTTGAATTCATTGTCATTTTCTTCGTCCATATTCAACACAATGTAGCCATGCACAGGTAGCCATACAAACAACAAAATTCAGGCTCATAATAATCACAGGATAATACCTACCAAGTTCAGCAAGAACCTAAAAAAAGATATAAAGCTTCAGGAATGTCCAAGATCTTTGTAAACTATGTGGACGTACATGTCCTCATGCCATCCAGTTGCAGTCTGCGGGATGGTTTTGCAATGACCATTGGCGGGGTAAGTGGAGAACTTTTGCTTATTTCTCTGAGCAACATTGTGCGGTGGACGCGCATTCACAGATGCGATTTTCCGACCGTCACACGTGCACAATTCCCATGCAATTGACATGGGCTTTCTGCCGCAAATCTGGCGAATCATGTCGGCAAAGTCGGAACAGTGTTGCCAGACAGTTTTTTCATTTTGCGCAAGATTTTTTGCCCAAAAACCACAAGAAATCGCAAGATTTTTTGAAATCCGCAAGAAAAATCGCAAGACAGGAATATTTGCTGTTTGCTGGATTCTGCACCGAATTTCGCAAAAAATTGCCCACAACACATTGATTGGGGTTCACGACAATTTCTTTCTGATAGGTACAATTTAAATGGGGTCGCTTAAAAAACATCTAATTTTCGGAAGGTCTAAAGATTTAGTTTAATATCTGGGGAGAGAGTCCCTCGCCGATGAGTTCGAAGGACAAAGAGTCCGGAGTCAGAAGGTAAAATCCAACACCAATGGACTGATGCAAATGAGCAACAGATCAGTGCACCAGGCACCACGTCAAGACGTTATAAAATGGTGAAGGCGTGGATTGGTACCTCATACCTTCCGACCTGCAGGCTGCATGAACGGTACCTCTTTGTAATCTCTGTCCAAAAAATGAAACAAAAAAATGAAATAAAAATGTGCAATGTTGATTCAAGCCCCACACCACAGTTGAAAAACCCAAATCCCCCAAAAACCAAACATTGCCAACACAACCCCCTATTTTCGCAAAAAGTTGAGTTTCCACTGGTATGCTGCAATCGCTGCATAATGCAGAATTTTGAAAAGTCAAAAATGCCATGGACGTTCTTGGGAGCAGCCATTCAAAATATGGTCCTTCAAAACCGCGGATATGCCGAAATGCGGATTCTGCGAAAACCAATCAAACTCAACCCAACCTTGTGTGGTTACGCAAAATTCGCGAAAGGCCATGCCATGTCAACCATGGTCCGCTTGCCGCACTTCAGAACGCCCCTTTTACACATGAAAATGTCAAGAGGAGATTCATGTCAATCATGTCATCATTTTTGGGTGTCAATATTCTGCAGAGACTTGCTGTGATCTGGACACACTAATCCTGCTGGAGCAGTGAGCATTTTGATGCCAAAATGTCCACAGAATTGCACAACTCCTTCCTTCTCAATAACTCAAAAAGAGCGCGACTCCAATGAGAGAAAAGAATGGTTTCGAAAGCCGCCGCGTCCGAAATCTCAGTCATTTTGATTTTCCCCTCCTGCAATTATTTTCAACTTGACAAAATTATTGCTCAAAAAATGACCCTCTGTTCGTTTGAAAATGCCGAAATCGTTGTCCAATATTGACTGAAAACCGCAAGAAGGTCGCAAGATTTTTCCTCAAAAGTGGCAAGGAAAAAAGCAAGTCGCAAGACAAAATTTTTTACGCATGACACTCTCAAAAGTGGCAAGATCTTGCGAAAACCGCAGCAAGTTGGCAACACAGTCGGACTCGGAAAGAGAAACAAAACAGCGATCTCTGGAAGGCGCCTTTCATCACGATCAGGGCCCATGGCCCGGGACATCTGCCGCCCATCAAAACAGGGCTGTGAATTGGCAGCAATGGTTTTGCCCTTACCCCAGATACCCTAAAAAAGGAAAATGCTACCCTAAAATTTACCCTTGCATAAAATTTGAGACTAAATAATCGAAAACAGGTAGTGAATACTGCAAATGTGGCTTAGGTTAAGTTGGGATTACGCTTACGTTCTGCTACCCTGACCTAACCCACGTAACCATCACCAGCAGGACAAGCAGGTTCAGTGGGACCGCCGACAGTGCCGGATTAAGGGAGAGTGGGGCCCTGGACCCAGTTTCTTTCGGGGGCCACTGACCCTGACGCTTTGGCAGAAAATCAAAGGAAAGCAAAGCAAAAAAGGATTTTGTGGACAATCTGAGAGAATAAAACAAAGCCGCCCATGTGGGGCCCTTCCGCATCATCGACATCGACCTCTTCGCTTGCTCCTTCCTTGCCTTCCGGGAAAGAAAGGGGTCACAAGCACTGTCTGCACTGTGAATCGCAAAGGGCATCTCCATCTGCTGGTCTTGGCTTGGTGGATCGAGTCCACAAATCTATCCACAAATCCTGTCCTAATCCCTCTTTTTGCCAAACACCTGTGAAATTGCAGAAAATATCATAGGTCAAATTTTTGATTTCTCGGAGAAACAATGAAAACTAGGAAATTTTTAACCTTTCTCTTGAGTTTGTCAGGAATAACCAATGTTTTTAAAAACGCCCTGAAATTACCCTAAAAAAATTGCCGCCCTAGATTCGCCCTTTCGCATCAGAATTACCCTAGAAAAGGGTAATTACCCTAGAATTCACAGCCCTGCGTCGAAATTCGAATTGTTCGCGTTCGGTGAAACATTGTTTCTTTGAGAGGCAATTTGTCAAGCTCAGATTTTTGGGGGCCTGACGAGCCCCAAAAGCTGGGATATTTTTTCAAGCTCAGAAGCCATGATGAATGCAGAATGCACATGTGGAAAATGCAAAGCCATTATTGATGATTCGGTCGACGATTAAATCCAGTGTCATGACTGCGATGACTGGCTGAATTTTAAATGTTCCGGCTGTCCAAAAAATGATATTTGCAATAAAGAATCAAACCGTGGGGTGATCCAGTGCGTATTAGCGCTAATCCGAGGTTGAATTAAATTTTTGCCATTTACTTCAATGTAAAAAAAATTATTCTGCAACCTTGGATTGGCGCAAATCCGCACTGGATCACCCCACGGAAAAGGATGCAAAATTTGTCTGTCAAGAAAGAATGCAGAATCGATATTCAAGTTTCTCCTAAACCGCAACCTCCTGGAATCAGCCCTGGAAATTAGCAGCAAAGGCAGCAGGTACCCATCAAGAGATCAGGTAGGAAATGCTCAGAAGAATGTATCCTTTTCATCAACTGAAGGTACTCTTGCCAATAACGATATGAAAAAGTGTCTAGATGATAATTTCAGCTCGCTGCATGTTAGTTAGATGGGATTTCAAACAGAATGGAACAGACAGAAATGGAAAATAGAATTCTGAAAGAAGAAAATCTTCAACTAAGGGAGTCTATGCACCTTTTG
>JASGXE010006917.1:0-19979 GCA_030068105.1 Sinentomon sp. SZTP_YWyxl | reverse complement strand
TGATCATTGTTCCGCGAGTTAACATCTTGCAGAGCGAGTCCATATAAAATTGTACAATCGTATAGAATAAAATTTACACATTTTTTCACGGATCGCAGAGAAAAATTAATCAGCTCTTCGTTTCCGTAAATGATAGAAAAATTCCAAATTTGGGATAAATCCATTGCAAATTTTTTGAGTTATCGATTTGCAACGAAAATCGACTCTCAAAACAGAGCTTGCGTTTTCAGTTTCCGGGTAAAAATAACATTTTGTCTTAGCAGACGACACATTCGCGTCTGCAAAAGACAAAACAACAAGCAGTGAATTTTGAATTTTTATAAATTTGTTGAAAAGCGTTTATAAAACCAATATGCTCTTCCTCAAAATGCACAATTCTCTGCCAGAGTAGCCTCATATCGTCATCATTTTAGGCAGCAGTTAATCAATGTGGCCAATTGCAGTGGTCATAAATGTACCGCGGGTACGACGAATTTAATTTGACATGAACTTATGGGCCTGATCACGTCACTAAAATGTCACTACGAAAGATGGCGTAAAGTATGCAAATAAGGGGCAGCTTCAAAGACTTTCTTTGTGTATCAGAGGACTGGGTGGACTCCTGGACTCCAATCATCCAGAGCTAGGGAGGCTTGCACTTGAAATTGATCAACTGAAATGTTCCGCAGAACTTTGACTATTTCAGTCGCATTGCACAACTTCGCCAGATTGATCTCAACCATTACAGCTGTTACAGCTGTATTGCGAAGTAAAATCAACCTATTTTATCACAATATACGAAATTAGCAGTGTATTGAAAACAAATTCCATTGTTTCCGCCAGATTACTCCACCAGATTGACCTTAACCTAACGCCTTGATGCAAAATAAATGAAAGTAGGTGCCTATACGTATACTGATTGTCCATCGATTCTAAAATACATGCAATTTTACAATGAGAAAAACTTTAAATTATATTCCGCATGAAATCTCAGCGAAGCGGATCGAGAAGCGAATAAAAAGCCCATTTATTGAATATTTGCATTGTTGCGGACAATTGTGGAGCTGCCCGTGTAAAAGGCTTATGTAAAATAGAATTAGGGGACGATCCGTGTTTTTAAAACAGAGCACCGCAAATCTCTTCCATCGCGAGCTCGGTTTTTAGAAGCAGGTCGCCAAAAAGGTAAAATATGTTTCCCAAAATTCAGTCTCGTACGCAATAAAGGAATAAACAAAGTTTCCTTTGTCAAAACGCATGTCTCAAAAAACACCTTCACTGCTTCTCTGCACGAATTCAGATTGAAACTTACACGCAGTCCACTCCAATGCCTTTGTGAATAATTCAGAACATGTTTTCATCGAGTAATGTAATGCCAAGCAAAAAAAGCATCAAAAAGAAAGGAAAAAAATGTCCCTACAACAGACTGCAACTTCAGCGAATATGGTATACATGCAAATTATAAAAAGGCCAATATTCGACAAAGGCGAAGCAAAAAATGGATTAGGCTCAAAGAAAGGAAGGAATTTCAGGGTGCCTTGAAATTGCGGGTCCATGCCGTGATTTAAGACCAGATGAATGTTGCGTTTTCCTTTAATAGGTCAGTTGGTGCGATACGGCCAAGTCATATAGTTTAAGTCTAAGCCAGTATTGAATGGTAATTGCAAGGATTCTGGAATAGAATCCTTTGACTCATAGATTTCTTTGATAGAATTTATTGGAATAATCTGTAGGGCAATTGTATTTTTAGATCAAACTAAAATCTGTTCTTCTGTATTCCCTGAAATTTCTCCAGGGTGCAAAAATGAATTCAGGACCGTTGCAACCGACAAAAAAGTAAAAGTGTCATCTTTAGGCCGCAATATCTCAATGGGTATAGTTATAAAGGGCCGAAGCTGACCCAAAAAGCCAACTTCATGTCGAGCCAAGCTCTTTGTCTGGTGGTGGGATGTTTGAACTCCAAGGTTCTGGTTTAAATTCAAGTGTTCTGTTATGATATTTCTTGATATAAGGCAAAAATCGAAGTTGCAATAATGACTTTACACGCTGACGAGGGCAGAGTATCATGGCAAGATAGATATGCAAATTGTAGTGGCACAGTATCAGCATGGGTATCAGTTTTGTCGCCCAAAAGAACCCCTTTTCGGGCGCACAAACCCAAAGTGAAACTGGACAGCCAAGCACCCACACCGGGCAATGAGAAACCTGTCAGCCTAAGAGTGGCATAAACATTTTAAAAGCAGCCGAATTCGAGTACCTTCTGTTTTCAACCATGCTAGTTTCAAAGACTTCTGAGCCACCTTGCAGCATTCAAGAAAAGATTGAAGGAAATAAATCAATGATTAAATTTACGACACAAATCCAAGTCGAAACGCGAAACTATAAAGGTAAATAGGCTAGTCCCCGCAGGCCCCGTCCCACCTCCTAAACCCCGAAAACCCCCAAGTTGTAATGGGATATACGTAGGTACCCAGTCGTGCCCTCCGGAGCTGCTTACCGGATCTGAGTCAAATATGCTCGCCTGGCAGCTGGGACTCAAAACATTGATCGCATTACAAACAGCCTACGGATGCCACGAAGGACGCTTTCCACGATATTTCTTTCCAATAGAATGTTTTCGCCTTTTCAATATTCCAACGCATTTTCCCGGAAATCGAGCATGCATATTTGTGCCGCTCGCCAATCAATTCGCTTGGAAATCTCACACGAATTCAAGTATAAGTTGTTTAAAATTCGCTGGATTTTTCCATCCTTTGAAGTCGAGGAAGGAGTGGAATTCTTTTTGCAAACCGCATGCATGCAGTGGACTTCGCAGTTGGCCTTATTACGGCTGCAAATTCGTTTCAAGTAGCTGCAACTTTTGTCTTTGGTAGCCACCAAGTATGTTAATGATTTTTTTCTGCAAAATGTAATCATATGATCTGCAATGTCACAATCTTGACGTTTTGTTTGGATCACTTGGCATTTTTTTAGTTGCGGCCGAGGCCGAATGCCTGCCCATGAGCCCATCATACATTATTGATTAATGACACACATTAATACGTCATTGATTGAAACATTCCTGGCCCATGTGATCTTTCATAAACCGATTTTTAGTTGCGAAGCCGGTGGCAAGTCATTGAATGATGTAAAGAAAATTTCAACATCATATAGGTGAGAAAGACGGAAATTATTGCGTATTTCCAGATTTCCAGAGTTGAAAATGTGGTATCAGGACCGTTATTCATCGCTGAGTCAGCCATGAATGACCATTATAACCAACCGGTCCTGATACATTTTCAACTCTGGAGGTCTGGAAGTACCATGAAAGGTCTGGAAAAATATGAAAACTGCTGTTTTTGCCCGTCGCCAAAGGGATGATTTTGGGGGTTTTCAAAAATTTTCACAAATTCAATAGCCTTTTTTGTTGTCAATCCCTTAATCACTTGGTAACACATTTTCTGGTTGTTAAAAAGTGATGCTCAAAAAGTGATGAAATAAATGTTCAAGGCAAAAAAAGTGAGAGACAGGTCTGTCGATGAAGGCGGAACCATCAATTCTGTTGTTCATCGCCGGATTTTTCGCGTTGCAGAGTTGAATCGTCGTGCATGTGTTCGCAATCACGCATATTTTTCCTCAGTGAAATGACCTTGCACTCAAACCACCGCACAACCTTTGTGTTGGGAAGCGCAGTGCCCTGTCCCTCAACAATGCTTTGTGACATCCCAGCGTCGCTTTGGGCCAGCTTAAAAATCGATTTGGTACGTGAGTTTATTTTCTGGAAAAACAGGGTGAGTTGACCTTCATGATGGACAAATTGAAAGTAAATGGCGGAGTGACAAAACTGCAGGGACCACACAAGGTTGTTTTTCCTGCGGCAAATAAAAAGAGAAGCAACAATGTGCCCTGTCGCATTTGGTTCCAAGGAATAGAAGTGAAAGAGAAACCATTATGGAGAAACATTGAAAAAATTTCACTTTGAAAACTGATTTGTAACTGATCGTTGGACCACCGTGCGGGCATTATCCAAAGTGCATGTGCACAGTTCCACTTCCCAGTTCATCTTTCATAAAGCACGCAGGCAAAACGACGGCAATCCGCACAAACGAAGTTGCAAAATAACCATGGTCCTCTCAGGTTTTCGCAGAGGGACGTTTTTTCAGAAAATACTCTGGGTAAATTGCAATTTTTTCAACACCTCTTCAGGTTTCCCACAAAAAATGTCGCTGTTTTGAAATAATATGCGAGCAGATTCGTAAGGACTCCGCTTCGAACGATTTCCAACGTCCAAAGTTAGGGGAAAATAACCGCATTGTTAATGTTTCGCCGAAATATGGGGAAATAACCACGTTATTATTACTCTGCCGCCATCGAATGCGCCACAGAGTGGCATCTGCAAGATAATACATGGTGTTTTCGAACGGAGCGTCCATTTCAGGAGTTTGCCGCAAAGCAACGATCGGCGCAACTTCAGAGAACATGTGATTGCACACAAAATTTGGATTCTGCTCCGATGTTAACATTTCTTGGGATTCATATTTGGCAGACGAGTCAGACGACAGTCGGGAAACTATGCTGACAACTGACAACGTGTTCGTAATGGGCATGGATAATAAATTCAGCTCCAGAAATATGTAAACAATTGGGAACGGCTCAGATCAGGGAACCTCATAATGATAGTCATCTCAGCAACGGCAGGCAGGCCGCAAGAACTCCCGGTATGAACCCTGATGCATCTGTGGAGTTCTTCTGGTTTTGAAATTTTGGCAATTATTTGAACGTTAGGCAGAACGAGCATTCTTCTGGTGATTTTTGAAAATGTTGTTTCCCCAAATGTTTTACGATTTCGTAAACAGTTTATTGTTCATTGGCAGTTTGTTTGGGTGGAGAGATCCGCAAAAGCAAGAAGGACATTTTGACAAAATAAAGGATTCCCCGGAAGGCGCTCTGAGCCATTTCAAGTCATCATTTTTCCAAAATCACAAACGCGAAATCAAGTAGTATTTGAATGTTTCACAGTTGCGGTAATCTATGGTTGCGGTCCGTCCGCGGGGATGTGACATCAGCGATGAGATGGCTTGGCTGAACTGGAAGGTTTCATGCATAGTTTTCTGACCGACAAAGACGAGTTGAAGAAAGCTGTTTTGTGTTCGAGGACTGATGGGGAAGGAGGAGCCCATTATGGACTCACGGATTTTCAGTGGTTGAGAAATGTCTTACTCATGATCTTTTGCAGTTCCGATTTTCCGACGTTTGTCAGGGGGCCCAAACGCAAAAATATGATTTGTGCATAGAAAGTCGCTGCTTAGTTTTTCAGCAAAAATGTCTTGTTGAGCAAAAGCAAAAGCAAAAGCAAAAAATTGTTTTCCAGTTTTGCGAAATCGTGATTTCTGTGCGCACAAAGTATTGTCTTTCCGATAATGAGAAGTGTTCATCAAAATGTGGAATTGTGAACTCATTTGAAGTTGAATGAAGGGAGAAATGGGCAACAAGACAGACTACAGCCGATGTCACGGGGGCAAGAGCTTAGCTCGGGGTATTGTTTGGGTTATCACTCTGAACCTCCTTTAGTCACAGCGATCCGAATCCTTGGACGGATCAAGCACACATCAGTAAACGAAGGCGAGATTATTTCTTCTATTGGATAAATACTTGATCAGTTTATTCACAACTGGGATAACGATAACTTCAAGAAGACTTTTTGTAACAATGTTCGAATATAACGGTGATTTCACAAATAGATAGAATCCAATCCAATGTCTGTCGCAGGAATACCCCTTTGGTCACGCAACACTCTTTGCTGCGATGCACCACTTTTTGCCGATCGAAATTCGGGGAAACTTCGAATTCTCTTCGGGAGCGGAGTGACTTCTCGGTTTGGGAGATCACGAGCGACTTGTCTCTTCGGGGGATCTCGAGCAACAACCAAGGTTTTTTTACTAATTTTCAGAACGGATCAAAAACGGTTGGAAAATTTCCAATCACAAAGCACAGGCCGATAAGTCCTCAGCGGGTTTTCGCTGAATTTTCAGCCACGGTTTTTCTTTTCAATGTTCCCACTTTTAAATCGGTTTTCGACTGGTAGAATAAAAAGTTTTGGATGGATCTCTTTATGTTTCTCAAGTCTCCATTCCAGAATTCTTTGTCACCGCCTCACGACTGAAGAATTGCTGCGGAATTGAGGTTTTACCCGACCTCAAAAAATTTACCATGATTTAGCAACAGTAATTATATACGTAAGTGCCCCATATCTCGTAAAATGGCTTTTGTATAATGGAGCTAAATTGTCACTTGAAAGGTAAAGGGGCGTTCCTGCGAAGGTATATCAAGGGAACTAAAACTTAAATTTTTAAAAGCATAAATAAGGCGTTCTTCGATATTAAAGGGCAGGTGCCTTTTCTCAGCCCACTTCCGTTTTTCATCCCTCAGTCTCTCTTCATTCCCAATTTGATCAATTTAAACAGAATGGTGGCGTTGGCCAAACCCAACTGTTGATGGTGTGTCGAAGTCGTCCGATTTCACGCTATACAGGAATCGTTTGCCAGATTTTCTTGCAAAAATTCATTTTGCTGTGGTTATTTTTATGCAGAGATTCGAAGATATCTTTTGTCGGTTTCATTTTGCCCATCAAAACGAGTCCTCCGAATTTGTCAAACGTATATAGGTTGATGTTATCAACCGGATTGCTTCTAATTTTAATTGTATTAAAGGATTTTTTTCCATTTAGCTGGGTCAAAAGGAGATTGGTCATTTCTTGGAAAAATCCCAAAGCAATGACAAAAATTGGTGTCTATCGGAAAACAGAGACGAAACAAAGAAGTTTAATGTTCAGGCACAAAAGGAACATGTCATTCCGCATCAAAATATCTATGGGAAGTGGGAAGAGGCATTTTTATTGTTTGACATTATTTGACAAAATAAAAAAGAGGGCTAAAACATACGGCAAGCAAAATTTCGCTGATGTGTGCTTCAAAAACATGCTGCGGCTTTGGAAAACTGGGCGTCCGGGGGGTTCTCACAGATTTCAAATCAAAAAATGAGAAATGTTGCGGTGTGAAAAGAAATTCAGTGCCTTCCTTGATTTGTCATTTACCCTGTCTGCGTAGGCATGCAACAATTTCCTTTCCTCGTTCTTGGTCGGTTTATTTTGCTCTGTTTTAGAGAGACAAAAAGAGCCAAAATTTTCTTTGTCATCTTCTACAGCATCTCGCTTCAAAAAATTATGAAATTTGGAAAAATCCTTTAGAACAAAGCTGCAGGACAAATCATTTTTGACTTATTTTACCTATTTTAACGGTTATCGGTTACTTGCTCACACCAAATCCGTTCAAAAATCACAGCTCCGCAAGAAATCCCATAAAAATATCTCATCGGTCAGAAAATGTTGAAACATTATTGGTGCCGAGGATATATATTCTGGATTCACGAATGATCCACAAAACGAATTTAATGAAGAAGTGCGTTTTGCAGCATTCAGGAGTTTGATAGTTTCATTAACCCGTAGCTTGAAAAAAAAATCAAGCAATCCGATAAATGTCCCAAATTCCTCCGATATTGTTGAAACACGCTGTTCGAAAAAGCCAACACAGATGTATTCGTGCGTTTTTTTTTTTTTTTTTTTTGAAATCGCGCATGAGCCCCTAAATTAATTTCGTAAAGGAGGAATGCATTTTGCGGCCCTTACAAGATGCCGCAAAATTCATTCCAGTGAAAATGCAGTGAAGTTTCACTGCCCCCGAGTTTGAAAACAAATTAAGAAGCAATCCCTGAAAATGTCTCATTGTCCGACATGTTGAAAAACGCAGTGTTAAAATAACCAACTCATATTATGATTTGGTGCGCATGATTCGCATTGCTTTTCGTATGGATTGATTTGCTGCACATGCATACGCATGGTCACATGATTCGCATGATTCTCGATTTGCACGCAGTCTATTTTGTCACGTGTTTTCGCAATCACGTTTTTCAATTTTTCTTGAATAAAACTAGCGGACACGAAGGAAATGGCATCCAACATCCCCGGATAGCAGAGAAACGTGGCAGGAACGTTCCGCCGGAACATGGCAAACACTTGGCTGTGCTACGTGGCTGGCATTTGGATATGGTCGGTGTGGCGCCACGGTGCTGGCCACTATGGCAGGAATGTGGCTTTCTCCAGTGGCAGCGATGTGTTTTTCCACCGTGGTGGGTACATGGCATGCTCCCGTGGCGAGAATGCTATTTTCCACCGTGGAACGAGACAAACCACCGTGGCAATCACGTTCCTGTCACGGGAGCATGCCATGTCCCCACCACGGTGGAAAAACACATCGCTGTCACTGGAGAAAGCCTCATTCCTGCCATAGTGGCCAGCATCGTGGTGCCACACCGACCATATCCAAATGGCAGCCACCTGGCACAGAGAAGTGTTTGCCATATTCCGCGGAACGTTCCTGTCACGTTCCTCTGCTACCCGGGTCACTCTAACATCTCATTCAGTGAATTCTTGTCTTATTTCCTGCCACACCTGATGCAAATTTGGTATTTTGTGTGCTTCATTGTTGCTGGGTCCTCCGTTTTAATGCGATAAACCCTCCACTATTTAAAGAATCAGCAAAGCTCTTTCCTTTGAATATTTCCTTGCGCAGCTTTGTTCGTGTTAGTCTCCATATTTTAATGAGGTTATTAAAGATGGAAATACTCGTACTTCTGATTATGGCTGTTATCAGCGATTTCACTCATAAAAACGAACCAATATAAAACCGTCAATGTCTATGGCCAAAGTTGAAATCACTAATTCGGCAGCATGCACTTGCCCACGATCTTAGGCTGTAATTTCCTTTTTGAACCCACTTCTGAACTTTCACCACATGAGGCCATGATTGGAAGACACTTAAATCGCTTTCAATGAAGAATTCCGCGGAGCGAAGCACTTGTCAAAAGGCGAAAACATTACCACGGCTTGCATGCCGGCAATGAGAGGCGTGATGCCAGAGAGCCGAAGTCTTATATCTACTGAGTTGAGTCCACGGAGCTATTCCGATACAAGGAAGGATGAGATCAGCAGGATGAAATCAGGCGAGAGAAGCAGCAGAAGCAGCCGATGCATCCCGAAAGCAAGCCAGGAAAACTCCCATCCATCTAACCTCGACGACAGACGAAACTCAACAAAGAAATACTGAAGCCTCCCAGCCGCTAACGGATAGGCTTTCGACTATACAATGCGCCCTGGCACGAGTAAACTAGGCACTAGGCTTCGGGAGACAGCAAGGAAAGGAACGCCCGCTTTGTCGCGACTGACGGGCGAAAATTTATTTTCATATTTGACATCGAAAACCTGTAGAAGCGCCGCATTTTCCCCTTTATCCTCTGATACATCACTCTTGAGGAGGCAAACAGGAAGTGCCTAAAGCTCCAAGCAGCTCCTCTCTTTTGTGCTGAGCTCGGCCACGATGAAAGACCTATCTACAAAACAGATAAGCCAATAACTCATCCCTCAGCGCATGGTACTTATTGAAGTTTTTCCTTCATTAACTTCGATGCATGAGGAGCTTCCGGTTTGAATTCAAAAGATCTCGAGGGGTCAGCCAGGGCGAGCGATAAATTTATCCAACACATGCTTGAACAGACACATGAATATTATTCACCAACGATATGGGTCGGCTGTGAAATTCAATAAGAAGATTCGCTTTCTATTTCTCCGCGGGGCACACCGGATGAAAGCACTGAATCGAAAGAGCAGACTGTTTTGCATGCGGAGTTGGGGATTACCTTAGCGCATAACAATAGCCACAAAGAATAAATGGATCTTGCTAGAGGCTTCTTTCCTATAGACTACCGAAGATACGATGTTGCATGTTCTTAGTCGCCCTGGAAACGATGTAGGGAAATGTCTTCATAACATTTTTTCCGAGACAATTCGGTCACCAATCCACCGAATGCATTATCATGGCTGAAATCATTAAAATAGAAATTATACGACCTCGATCTCCCCATCAAAGGATCAATTATTAAAGTCGGGGCCATGGCATAGCCGCTAACCGAACTTCCAGCTACGTTCTGCCGGTGAGAATGTTTTTAATCGCACGGTGGAACAGTCGCTAACTGGAGTTGTCCCAGCGATGATTCTAGTCGCTTTACTAGAATTATCGCGTAAATTAGTCGCGCATACGAGTAGCTTGCTGGAATTGTCGATTGCTGGAATCATGTAATCGCTCATTGGAATACTCCATAGCTGGAATTTTTACTGACATGAATTTCGTTCGCTGGAATTGTGGTCAACCAAACAAGAACATTTCCAACTGTCACCAAATATCAACGACTGGAGCGAGTATTTTTATTGAAATGCCTCATCACATCGATTCGACTTCCAGCTGTCACATCACATGAAATTGTGGTTCCCTGGACTTATTCTGAAAAGAAAACTGAGGACGCCGCAATGTTTGCTGATGACAAGGACTTGCAAGGAGGTCGAGCCAGATAGCGGTTCCACGTGGACAGGAAAAAGACCAGTGACTCTTGTGACACAAAAATACTGATGTTGTGCATTCTGCGGTTTTTCGCGGAATTTAAACAAGTTGCCCGAGTTGTGAATGACCTGGCCCGACTCCGCGATGCCAGTCCACGATGTATCAGATCGGATTAGAGAATCTCAAATCATTTAGCCAGTCCAATTTCTACGTGGATCAAGTAGGATAAGAGAATCTCTGTAGCAATAAGCACAATGTCGCGGTAAAACACGCCTATTTCCTGCTCTACAATAAACCCTGCGACGGCACCCGTTCAAGTTTGGTCACGCACATTCGTAATGAGGGCCTCTGAAGAGTCCCAAAATTTTCAGACCAAACGGGATGTGTCCCCTTCTTCAGGTAGGTCTGTGAGATCATTGTTTTTCAGCCGAAGAGAAAATTTTGTGTCTGAGACGCGAACAATTTTTTTAGTTTAGGTCGACTTTTGAAATGTGACGATTCGTTGACGCATCCGAAGGAGGAGCAATATTTTCCGCATGACATTACATAAAAAACTATGGACCCATCAGGGGAACCGGGAATGATGAAGATTGGTTGCAAAATGAGGTCCTGAGACGTTTCGCCGTCGGTGACGTTTCGTCGCCGAGGCATTTTGTCGCCGGCCGGGACATTTCGTCGCCGTGACGTCACATCATGACGGGACAAGAACCAACAGGGTGTCTTCAACAGGGTGATCAAAACCAAATCAACAAAGTGGACACGCGTTTCATTTGAAAAAAAAAAGATATCTGTGTAGTCTGGGCACAATTGGCGAAACACCCTGATGGATGTGTTCCGCACCTCATCATACATTGTGGTTCGGTGTTAATTGGTCATGATATGTTGGATTGGGTTAGGTTCGGTTGTGCATTGGTTTTTATCAAATTTTTCTACTTCGCATTAAAACCCAAGCTAACCAGCCACCTGACCCAACGTAAAAACCAAACCAAACCTCGCCTAACCCTAATCTGATCCAACCTGACGTAATCTAACATTACTTTAATCGAAAGTCTTTCAGCTTAACCCGACCAACCAAATCTAACCTAACACAATCTATCACTAAACCTATATAACCTAACCCACAAAGCGGAACACCCTAGGTATATTGTTCCTTGGATGCCAATGAATAGAGTCCGCGCCACAAAAGAACCCTTTTTCGTTTTTCAACTCGATTTTAATCAGACGGAACAGGTGGTGTCAGAAAATACTGTCCCCCTCACAGGATTAACTTCACTCAAAAAATTTTTTAGTTTTTAAGAAAATTGTCTCTGCCAGGACTCGAACGTACCAATCCCTACTTCCTGGCAGAAAATGCCACCAAAATTCCTTGGAAAAAATCCAGGTGTGTTGAAACTGAAGTAGTTAAGAGACTTGAAGTCTTTCAAAATGACTCATCATATCCAGCTTAACCTACTGGATGTCATTCCGTTATACACACCCAAAGAATAGGTCTATCGTGGATTAGGTGCAAGTCCGGTTCCATGCGAAAGTCGCAATTCTGTCTCGATCCAAAAATTGGTGCAGTTCAAATTCGGTGCAAAAGTTTTGCCAAATTTCAAAGTTGTCCGATAAATTCGAACAGCTATTTTTCGAAGTCCTAATTTTTAGTGGCGAAGAGGCGAACGGCTCGTTCATGTGAAATGATAGCATCGTGGGCATAGATTTATACAGACTTATAAAAAGTTTTCGAGCATAGGAGCTCGGTTTTTACTCAGGGGCCACTCAGAATACATGGCATCGCGCGCTGAAAAACATCATGACACTTGTGTAAGGTATGAAGTTGTATCTCGCCCTGTTGCAAATGAGATGAGGCTCCCGTATAAGCCTGGCCTTCAAAATATCGCCTATGTTCGAGGACTTTTGATGAGATCTTGTGCTAATGGCCAATCACAGTCGCAGCGCTTCGGATCAATTTAATTTGTCCAACAGAAAATTAGCTTTCCTGATTGGCTACGCCGCAAAGCCGTTAACAAAAAGTCAAACACATTCCCTGAGTTGTCGTTGGCATCGAATGAAATGCTGCGGGTTTTCGACGTGCATCAGTGCGAACGTGGAGTACGTTTTGCACGACGATATTTCCCGCAAATGAAAATACGGAGCCATTCTGAATACGCGGGCCACAGGCGATTTTTTTCAAACTTTTGAAGCACGGGGCTTTGTAATTCCCCATTTCGCATGCGCCGCAAAACACATCCTACATGAAGGAATGCATTTAACGGCGCTTACTAGATGGGGAATAACATAGCCCCGTGCTTCAAAAGTCTGACAAAACTCTCCTATGGCCCGCGCATTTTGAATGTCTGAGTAGAAAGCTATACGAACTGACGCGGGATTGACTCATTTATACAAATGCTTGAATTGCAGCAAAAAGACAAGCGAATGCAGTAGTTGCGGACCGTCGATAGCCTGGCAGTTTTCGCAAACGCGCATCTCGCGTTGCACCCCATGAAAAAAAACGAGCCGTTTGCAACCGATTGTTTCGAATGATGGCTCTCCAGACCCCTGCCATACACGCAGAACCAAGCAGAAACGGATCTCAAATGTGATGCGTGTTGCAGCTTTTGAAATGGCCAGGAGCAATCCATTCTAAAAGTTTCGGAGAGGATCAGGTGTCCGCTGGGTTGTCGAAAAATCAAAGACAAGTGACTTTTAACTCATTGAAACTCATTCTCACACCGACTTCTGCATCGCTCACCATTTTGAGCTTTCTCCTTTCAGCATAATTCACGGTAATGTGACCCTCTCGAGGATAAAGCCGCTGTTTTAAAAACTCCAGCCTTTTGAGAATTTTCAGCGTTTCGGCTAGATTTTTGAATTCGATTTCACGGGTGCGACGACGCGTTTGTTGTAATTAAGGTTTTATCAACACGTATGAATATGAAACAAACTTAACAGAGTAAAAATTGGAGAAGATTAAATTTAACCTCTATCGTCAAAATAACAAGGCATATATCGCTATCTTTTGACATGAGGACCACCCAGTTGCCAATATTGCATTGGGGAACCTTTTCATGTCAAAGTATTAATTTCGAAACCTATCACCACCTTCTTCGTTGAATCTTATTCGTAGACCCATTTGCTTTATTTGCACTGTTATGGCGTTTGCCAATACCTATATAGGTATCCGAAATTCAATTAAACTGAACTTCAATTATTTGAAGAGACAGATTTCAACCATTATTCCGAACGCACACGCACATGGGAGGTCGGGGAGGGGAGGGTAGAACACGTTTCGTCCATGTACTGACACGGTGATATGCGGTTAGAAGCACAGGGTGTTTTCGGAAGAAGGAATTTTACCTGTTTTATGTCAAATGCTGAAACATCCCGGGTAGCAGAGAAACGTGGCAGGAACGTTCCGCCGGAACATGCGAACACTTGGCTGTGCCACGTGGCTGCCATTTGGATATGATCGGTGTGGTGCAACGGTGGTGGCCACTATGGCAGGAATGTGGCTTTCTGCAGTGGCAGCGATGTGTTTTTCCACCGTGGTGGGGACATGGAATGCTCCCGTGGCGGGAATGCTATTTTCCACCGTGGAACGAGACAAACCACCGTGGCAATCACGTTCCTGTCACGGTGGTATGCTACATTCCCACGACGGTGGAGAAGCGCATCGCTGCCTCTTCAGAAAGCCACATTCCTGCTACAGTGGCCAGCACCGTGGTGCCACACCGACCATATCCAAATGGCAGCCACCTGGCACAGCCAAGTGTTTGCCATGTTCCGGCGGAACGTTCCTGCCACGTTCCTCTGCTACCCAGGATACGTCCATTAGCGCGGCTATGCAATGACGAATGCGATCCAGCCAACAGTTGGTGACTCTTTGTATAGCATGACCTGCGTAATGGATGCTCATGCATGCGTGATTGCTGCTCTGAGTTCAGTGAGTTCCGTCAAATCGCACCACAAGAAGTTATCCACCAAGGACAAGTCTGGTGAGGGACGCGGCCAAACGAATGCCCGCGCCCCACCGCGGCCAATCCGCAGCTCTGATCGAAGGTGTCGTTCAGAAAGTTGCGCTCTGCCACTGCAAAAATGCGGGGGAGCCCCGTCTTGTTTGAACCAGACCAAACGCTTCCCGCCATATATTCGGGGACTTTTGGGATACTCTGTATAAGTAAGGATAGGTCTTTGAATTAGACTTGGGATATAGGAGGAAACACAGCCGAGAAAAACAATTGATGTGATCGTAAAGAATTTCTACTTGTTTACAGGGAATTGCTGCAATTTCAAATCCGCATTTCGAATTGTGGTTTCCACAATTCCACCTTCGTTTGGTGCCGAGAAAACTCCAATTCGCGCACTTTCACGTCAACCCGAGAGAATCTTACACCGAGATAGGTACTCTCAGGAAGAACCTCTCCACTCTCCTTCCAGGACACTAATCCCGTTTTGAAAATTTTGGTGTCTGTCACAAAATTTAAGCTCGACTTTAAAAAAAAGCCAAACCATGTGAATTCGTGCAAAACACCCAGGGGCGTTGCGATGGGGGGTTTTGGGGGAACTCCCCCCAACTTTTGGGAAATTTGACGAAAGTTGGGAAAATTGCGAAGAATTTGGAAAGTTGGGAAATCGCACTTGGCAAATAATCTCCCTTCCTTTGCTCTTGCCCAGTTCACCTAACTACAGAAAAACTTAAAACTCGGGTCAAACCCATGCAGGGCCATCTTAAGGTTTTTATCGCCCCGAGGCCAATTTTCTTTTCGCCCCCACACGATTTTGCGTGGAAAATGTGACTCGAAGTTTCAAGCTTCCAAATGCTCTTTCCCGCGCAGGTTTTGCACCATTTTACAAAAGTTTCTGTTTCTGCTGTTTCTTCAAGAAATGTTGCAGCTGTCTCTTAAAAAAAGTAACAGTGTTGGTGATAGACCCTTGACTTAGGGCCATGGATGGAATGGAGGATCCTGAGTTCCGACAGTCGCACTGTCTCCCGCAAACCTTTTATGAGTGCAAACCTTTTATGGCGCAAACCTTTTATGAGTGCAAATGGCTTTGCGCAGTGTGAAATTTTGCCTCGAGCACACAAATATTGCACTAAAAATTAATCCAAAATTTCATATTTTCTTCAGACTCCCCAAAACCGGTATAAACGCGTGGGATCCCCCCTACCGATGAGTTGGGAAAACTCGGCTTGTAAAGTTGGGAATTTCAACTGTGCTCCCCCCCCAAAATATTCCCTTTGCCACGCCCCTGAAACCACCTGTATATGAAACCATAAGCCCTTATTTTTATTTTTGTCATGTGTTGCACTTCATTGAGGAAGTTCATGCAGTTTGTTGGAGGGAAATTTCACTTCAAACAATATCCTGCCGTTTACACCATGGCATCATGTTTTAAAATTAGCACGGGCGATGATCCGCCCCACTGTTGTTCTGCACGCAAAGAAAAATGATTAAATTGTTGAAAATGTGATCCCAATTTGTTTTCATCTCTGTTCTTTTTGTCGCTTTTCCGACTTTCAGGTGCACGCATTTATGATTGTGACCCCGGGAATAAGTGCCTATGAATAGCGTGAATCCGAAGGCGCCATTCCGGAACACTTCTCCCCGGAGTGTGTTAATTGGCGTCGCAGGATGAAGTTCTGGCAGCCTAAACTGAAAAACGTCGGCGAGCCAACGGGCCGATTTATTTAAAACGCGACCGATGAGCTCTTGTGGGTGACTGAAGACTTTCCCCAAAAGGGCCGACTTATCGAAAAGAGAAATCGGAGAAACTTTTTAGGGGAAAAAACGATAAGAGGACTCATGCATCACACATTTTCAAATACGTAGAACTACCTTTTTGTGCACTTTCGCCCTTTGTCATCATGCGATCTTCTCATATGCCATCAGGAACGCAGTTCAAGGACAATAGAGGCTCTCTCAGAGTACGAAGGTGGTTCACAAAGGTTTCTCCCTGACAATCTTCCAGCTGAGCAAAGGTGCTGAAATTTGGAACCTTGTACACGTAACTCCATCATCTATAGTGTTATGTCCACAAATTTTTAGTTCTGTCACTTTATAATCTAGAAGTTGTGGCTACTTAGGATCATGTCGGTCGGTGAACTAAAAAGTTTTGGGCATAATACCAGATGATGGAGTTACAAGTGTTCCAAATTTCAGCACATTAGCTCTGCTACTGTCAGGGAAAAAACTTTTTGAACCACCTTCAAAAATAGGTGCACTCTAAACACGAAGTTCAGTTTGGAACACTATATTTTAACATGGGCTTAGATAGGAAGTGTTCTTTAAAGAGCATTTATGGAACACATGGTGTGTTCCTAGAACACACTGAGTGTTCCAAATCTGTGACATTTCTGTCACAGATTTGGAACGCATGAGCGATTTGGATCACCTTAAGTGTTCCATTGGAACACCTTAAGTGTTCCAAATCGCTGGAAATGTAACACTCAGTGTGTTCCAATAACAGACCAAGTGTTTCATTGATGTTATTTATTTTGTTTCATAAATATCAACAATCAAGTTGAACGTCATATCATAAAGCAATAAACACCAACAAAACACAATACAGTATGTACAGTATGAGCGATCTTATCGGCGAACATAGCCGAGCATATCAGGATTGATTAGTTTTTATTTTGCATGCTTTTTCGCTTTTTGCGCAATCCGGGTCAATGGCACGAACACAGTAGAATTTACGAGGAGCCGAAAACGTACATGGTGCAACAAAACTTGTAATCGCATTGCGATTGTGTTTCTTCGAGCTCTGGCCATTCGATGAAAATATCGCTGCAATGCTTAAAATGCAACGCCAAAAAGGACCCAACATTAGCACTCAAAAGAAACACGATGTTACAATGGAAGGAAAAAACGCTCGCTGCAAAAATCGCTTCAAATATGGGGATTTAATGATCAACCATTTTTCGGTAGGAGTTCGAAACGTCTGCAAGCAATCACAGTGACTCATTTTCACTGTGACAGGGCCAAGAAGCCATAAACATGCAAATTACGGTACGACCAAAAAGGAAGATCCTGAAGCGCTCCAAAACGTTTCCCAGAGATCGAAACCTGTCGAACCGACCTAACAAGGAACCCCCGTTAATCTATGGTGTTTATTCCGACCCGAGCCTCAATGTGATCCTACCCCTTCTTCGCTCCATGGAAGGCTCCAAAGATCAATTTCCGAATAATGGCCGCAGCACCAACCTCACTCATTGCGACCCAGAATTCCGTGACCATGAATATGCCAAAAAAGTTCCACAAATGAAACAGATTTTTTTTACAAAAACAACTGATGTTGTCATTGTGTTTGAACTTCTGCATCCATGTTTGGCCGCGAAAGCGCAATTTCTCGCAAGCTAGATGATCAGGAATAAAAAAACAACGCAAAATTTCAGTCTTTGGGAATAAGAAAAAGGTAGGAAACCGTTTTTTCAGGTTCAGTATTTGTTTTGGACCCTTTCAGGCTGTGAGGCAAGGGGCGCTGGGATGTCTTCCATGCCGCACACTGTTTTTGATTCAGAACCAATTGAAATTGACACCCAACAACAAGAATTTCGTCTGTCATTTCAACTCCTTTTCTGATTTCTTTGTTGGCTTTCGGAGTGTGCCAATGAAAAGCAATAAATTGTGTTGATCAATGTCACTCGATCGCATCGGCCTATTTCATTACGTTCAAGTTAAGGCGCCCAGTCCTTTTCACTTTCCAGCTGACTTGAGATAATTTCGGCTCGAACAAAACCTGAATGCCAGCTCCAACCTTTCCAAAGCAGAACAAACTATTCTAACTTGCCCGAAACTGACAGAATTTTGCTGATGAGATCAAGGAAGTTATTCCGAAGTCTGACATTCTGTACTCATGTTGGGTGAGAGTCATTCTGGGAGTGAAAAACATGGAGATAATCACGTGAGCCGAACGGCCGTTCTGGCCGTTTTTGGCCAGGGCCAAGGACGTTTTTTTGGACGTTTTGACCACAGGGTCAAGGAAGACCCTAGTTTTGGCCGTTCCGTCTAGAGGTCTGAACCTCCAAAGACGTGCGCTGCATGTGCAGCGCGGGGACAATAAGCTCCAGCATAGGTCCCTTCACAAACATGCTGCAATGGCGCCAGCTGGTTTGCGTTTACGACAAACTTCCGGTTCTCCAACCTTTGACCAACCGAACACCCTGCACGCTCTTTCAAAAGCAATTTTTTTCTTAATCAATATTTGTCAATATTTTTTAAAAACAAACAATATCTTCGAAAAAAGGCGGCAGATTCGCCTTTTCGCGTAATCGCTGCAGCGACGACCTGTCGCCTATGTTCGGAGATAATAGCGCTTATACTGTATAAAATAAACAAACAACACACCTCAAGAACGACCAAACAGGCAAATAGGGAGTCAATGAGGCCGGACTGCACTCACAATTTTTAATTGATGAATCAGACGAGTAATCCAGATTTAGTTGATGGGAGGCAATGATTGGAGGAAGGATGACGAAGGCAAAAGGGCATTCCATTCCCTGACTGTGCGAAAGAAAAAGCTGTTGAAATGCTTATTGAATTTGACAATTGGCTGCTCAATATGGTATCCATGGTCAGTTCGACGAGGAACAGGCCTCACTCTAAATGGGGAGGTAATTTAGTGCACACCCCACCTTGCAATATAATTTGTAAAAATTTCAATCGGCGACACCTAAGCGGGAACGCGGACAAACGTCCACACGGACAATCGTCCACACGGACAAACGTCCACACGGACAAACGTCCACACGGACTAACATCCACACGGACAAACAGCCACACGGACAAACGTCCACACGGAAAAAAGGCCACACGAATTTTTGTCCAAACCACCAAGCACCGAACCGGACAAACGTCCACACGGACAAACATCCACACGGACAAACGTCCACACGAACAAACATCCACAAGGAATTTTGTCCAAAGAACCAAACATCGAACCGGACAAACGTCCACACGGACAAACATCCACGACAATCGTCCACACGGACAATCGTCCAAACGGCGAACAATTTTACCCTTTGAACAACCAGGCTGAGGCAAAACAGGAAGTTCTCTTTCGCCTTTTGCATGTCACAGGCATACAAGTTCATTGAACGTATGAACAGGACTACCAGGGGTATTTGATTGTGTCTAATGGAAATTATAAGGGAACCCCCGTCATCTCATGCGGAACGTCCTCAAACAGCTGCAATTCTTTGGCAAATCTTTTTTTTGATGGATAAGTGACCAGGGAAGTACACCCACCCATTTTTGCGATGGGGAAATTTGCGTGGTATTTGGCAGGTCTGGTATTTTTTCTTTTACCTTGCATGCTACGATGCATGTGACTCAACTTAACAGCGCCCTTAGTGATTTACAGCCAAATCCAGGTAGACAAAAAGGGTTGAATTTGATTGGGAAACTACTTGCATGGTGTACAGACCACCACCTCTTTCAACTTCTGTTGATGACCCCGACCTCTCTACTCAATCTGCGTTTGTTTTTTTTTCGGTATGCGTCATCCCGTGACCAGGTAAATGCGCTATAAAGGAAAATGCCATGCATTGCTTCCGTTGGTCGTGCAAACCTTGGCAAGCTGCTTCAAAAGAGG
>JASGXE010006916.1:0-34608 GCA_030068105.1 Sinentomon sp. SZTP_YWyxl | reverse complement strand
GTACATCAATATGCCAATTTGAAAATCGTAAATTTCGTTTATTCTCATAAGACGTAGCCTCTCAAAAAGAATCGCAGTGTGCTCATAGAAGCCAGAGAAAGTGATTATCCTCACAAATTTTTTTTGCAGCAAAAGGAGAGGCTTCAAATTTGTCTCATAGGCAGCTCCAAAAACTTCAATGCAATAAATCAGATGTGGAAATATGACAGAGAAATACAAATGTTTAAGGATAAATTGTGGAAACATGTAGCAAAGTTTACAAAAAATTCCAAGCCAGATAGAGCACTTTTTAACAACACTGCTTACATGTGCCTTCCAGGTTAAATGCTTGTCCAGTATTAAACCCAAATATTTAATTTCATCAGCATACGGCAACTTTACGCTATCAATTGTTAGAGATATTGTCATTGTGGGAAGTTTGTTTTGTGGAGAATGAAAAAATATTGATTTGGACTTCGCTATGTTTAAGGAAAGTTTATTCACTTTCAGCCATGAATTCAGCCTCTGAAGATCAGAGTTTATTTTCTCAATTTCGGCATTTATATCTGTTTCTTCACAGAACCTGAACACAGTAGTGTCGTCAGCATACAGAAATGCTTCACAATGGTTGAAACACTTGTGAATATCGTTGATATATATAAGAAACAACAGGGGACCTACTACACTGCCTTGAGGTACACCACATGATATCTTACGGTAGTCAGAATAGACATTTCCAGAAAATGAACATTGCTCCCTCTCTTCTAAGTAGCTTTGCAGGAGCTGAAGTGGTACACCTCTCACACCATAAGCTTCAAGTTTTTGCAGAAGAATAAAATGATTAACAGTGTCAAATGCTTTGCAGAGATCAATAAAGATTCCAATGACATGGTGCTTTCTATCAAAACATCGCAATAAACGATCCGCTATTGTTATCAGAGCTGTTTTCGTTGAAAGTCCTTTTAAAAAACCATACTGATTTTTGTGTATGAGATTTTGTGCCACAAAATAATTCTCTAAACTGCAAAAACTAAAAAGTGCGTGACAACCCTCTGTTCCTCAAATGAGTAGGTTTATCCCGTCTAAAAACGTATTGACGGGATAAAAGTGCTCCTACAACGACAATAAGCCCGTCAGGAAAAAGTTGTCACTTGAATGACAACCTGGTTGACGGCCTGACACCCGTCCAGAGACGATGGGTTCCCGCCGGAATTACGCATCTGCGACATTTTGCCCGTCAGGTGAACATCCTTTTTACCAGAGCTGTCAAAGTACGATGGGAAGGTCGTCACCCAGGAAGGAAACAATGACTGGCTCAATTTTCTCTCTCTGTGAGAGAACGCAGCGGCGAGATATGCTGTTACTTGTTCTCTCCCACGTGTTCTGCTGGGAGAGGCTCTCTTGACTTTGGGTGAGGCTCCTTTGTAGATACCCAGGTCGGAATTCCGAGGTCGCGTCGTTGCACTTGGCACTTGGGGATGGTGGTGTTTTGAACGCATTCTCACGCAATGGATGTTGTTTTGACGACGGCTTTTGTGTTTGCGTTTGTTCACGCGCGATGGTTGCAATTGCGTTGCATATGTTTGCTCTTGTTTCTCGTTGCGTTTGCGTGTCTCATGGGTTTTTGCTGTTCTCACATGAATAACAATGTGATATCATCTCTCCGTGTTCATTCCGTGTTTTCCTGGAGATGATTCGTGCATTGTTGCGAAAAGTCAAACTGTGAGTTTCGGAATTTAGAAAAAATGCGGTTTACAGGAGCAAAGGATGCCTGGAAATGAAAATCTCCCACATTTTGTTGTTGGCGTTGTGATCTGCCACACTTTTGTTTGATGCTTATTGACAAAACGGAATCTTTTGTTGGGCCAATTTTTAATATTCGCAGCAATAAAAAATGCCATTGTTGCAACAGGTGAGCCTCTTGGAACCGAATATCATTGCAGCGAAATGGGAAAACTTTAACTTCTATGCCGATGTGAATGTTAATAATGAGAGCTGGTGGCCGGAAAGAACTGTGAGAGTGAAACACAACTCATTAGTCAATTCAATGGATAGATATGTCTTGAGAAAATTTAATTTCTATGCAAAACGCTCATTCCTCTTCCATTGTTGCGAAATATGCATCCGTCTGTTGAATTGACAAAGGAGTTAAACCTGAGGGTGAGTTGCAATGGGGAATACGGCCGAAGGTGTCACACTAAAACAAAGGAAAAAGTAAGGAACTTTTATTTCTGAAGCAAAGTTGAGTTTTTCAAAATTGCATTGCTGTCCCATTTGATTGCACGTGTTGCACATCCATTTGCTTCTGTGTGGATCCTGCGGTATTGTGTGCGGTTAATTTTTCTTACGCCAGGCAACAAAAGGGTAAAAGGGAAAACTTTAATTTCTACAGCGCGGATTTTTCATCGTTCTATGACTCTAGTATTGTAACGTGCATATTGCATCTGACGCTTTTTTGCGATGTTTGTTCAGCTGTGAGAGTGATCACTGAATTTGGTATTGGTTACATTTTTTTATCGAATTCATGTCGCTGGCGCAAAAATTCGAGCGTCGTCGTGCAACAATGGAAGAAGGGAAATCTTCAATTTATACTAGAAAACGCAGTGTTGTGAAATTCAAAAAACCAACTACGTATTCCCCGTTGGGACTCAGCTTCAGGTTCAGCACACAATTTAATGGATAGATTTGGTTCGCTAAAATTTTCTTTTCTATGGACAACGCTTATTCTATTTCTATTGTTGCATAAGGTGCATCCGTCTGCTGAACTGGCTGATGAGTTGACTCTGAATGTGAGTTGCAATGGGGAATGCGGGCGTAAATCAGTCAACATTATCGTGAAAATGATGCTTGGCATCAAGCAAACGGGGAAAAGTGAAACTTTAATTTCTACAGCACGGATTTTTCATCGTAGATTAGGTTGCGTAACGCCTACCATAGCAGTTTACGAGAGAACAGGCAATTATCGAAGAACCGATTTCCTTGTGCCGTGAAAACAAAGTGCCCTGTCGCATAGAAAAAACTGAAAACTTTAATTTCTATAGAAATTAGTATAACAGTTTATTCTTTGCGCCGGTTCTTGAAAGAATAAATGCAATCGTTTCTTGAAACAAATGTTTTGCTTCGTGGAAGCAATCTTTCAGAGCTGCTGCAGAAAAATTTCCGCTTCAAACAATATGATTTATCGAAATCGAAACTAAAGCGAAAATTACAGGCATGAGTGGGAACTTTAATTTCTGCCGAGTCGCATTTTTTAAAAATTCTATACTTGATTTTCTTGACGCTGCGCATCATTCATTTTTCATCTATCGATTATTTTGTTGGTATTCGTGTAAGAATTTGCGTTCGACATCCTCGTGCGAATGTGGTGCCCGGATCCAGCGAATGACGGACATAGGCCTCCCGCGTGTTCGGTAATTTAACATCTCGTTTTGCAATGATAACAATCCTTTTGAACTGCGCAGGATGAAAACTAGTTTTTGCTTGTCCTCATCCCATCCTCATCCTTAGGTTCTGTCCTCATTCTATCCTCATCCGGATGAGATATCCATTTTTGAGTAATATTGGCCTACCCCGCTAGAGGCTAAATATCAACCTCAAGAGTCGTCAGATTACAGAAAAGCCCTCAAATGATTGCCATGAATGACGACTACTGCACCTTCATCTGACAACCTTTACATGGTCGATTTACTGTAAATTGCTCGTAATTTTACGGGTAAAGGCCATCAATTAACGACCCATGGATCGCATTTTGTCTATTCAAGGGTCGTCAGATGAAGATAATATGTCATCATCTGACGACCTTTGCATGGTCAACTGAATGCTTTTGTGATCAGCTCACGGCCTATGGGCTATCATATGACATCTCGATCATCGCCCATTGACGGTCTAAAGGTTGTCAGTTGACAAGAATATAGGTCGTCATCCATGGACAGTCATTTGAGGGCTTTTTTCTTGTGAAGTGATGACTTTATTTTTTTCAAAAATAAAGTCATATGACTTTATTTTTTTCAGCGCGCTTATATAAGCGTTTGGCTTATATAAGCGTTCAGTGGCTTATATAAGCGCTTATATAAGCGTTTGGCAATCACCTTTTCAAAACTTTTGCTCAGTGCAGGCAAGATGGATATGGGGCGGTAATTGCTGATTTGCTGAGTGTCACCCGTTTTATAAAGTGGTAGTACCTTTGCTTTTTTCAAGTAACCTGGAAACACACCACTAGACAAGGATAGATTTAAAATATAACTGATGGGTGCCACAACAAAATCAACAGAAAGTTTCAAAACATTGCTGCTCAAACCGTCAATACCGACAGCCTTGTTGTGCTTTAGATCCATTATTAGTTTCCTGACTTCAGACTCGGTGGTTTTTCTCAAAAACATGGATTTTGGTTAAGGATCAAGATATGAGAGAAAAGATCTCTCAGTGCCAGTTAGCGTTATTTTGTTAGCCAATTTTTCACCAATACTGACAAAAAAATCATTAAATTCATTTAAAATGGTTTTTGTGTCAAAGATAACAGAATCATTTGCAACAACTTGTTTGGGTAGCCCTGCAGAAGATGCCTTTTTATTAAGAGCTTGGTTTATCAATTTCCAAGTTTCCTTCTGATTACCAGAAGAATTTAACAATCCCATTCATATAATACCGTTTCTCAGCAGCTCTTAACAAAGAGGTCAACTTGTTCTTGTACGTGTGATGTTTCAATTTCAAATCTTCATTAAAAGGGTTCCTCTTCATCCGTTTGAAGTAATCATCTTTTCTTTTAATGGATTGCAATGGCCCAAAGGTTAACCACGGTTGCTTGATCATTCTGTATCGTGAGTGAGAGCCTTTATTGTACCCTCTCACATTAACACCTGGATCCCTTTGAATGTGTGTGGCCTTACGAATTGCAGTAGTAAAATCGAGTAAAAAATGTGATACCTGCTTGTTTTATCATTCTAGCAATCGGGACAATGATATAGGGTGCATGTTATCGAGCGAAATTTGGAAGGTGATGGAAAGTACCACATCTTGCAGATTTTTTTTTCATCACAACCAGCATGAAAATGCGGATGTGATGAATGCAGAAATATTGGATTTTTGCCAACGTTCTTTTTATTGACATATCCGTAATTAAATTACGGCCAGGTATGTCAATAAAAAGACCGTTGGCAAAAATCCAATATTTCTGCAAAAATGACAAAGGGTCCTGACAAAGTGCGAGGATCGGAATCGCAAGGCATAAGTAATTGCTCAGACATTTTTGGCTTAGAAACACGTCAGAAATCTACTCTTGCATGTAAAGGGAGATTTATTAACTTATTTTTGATTTCATTCTCTTCACGAGGAACCCCATTGCCCAGTAATGGACATAGAATGCTAAATTTTTCTGCTTCTGGGGGACAGGTACCCCAGACCCCATTGCAAGAGTCTCTGCCCTTGGGACCCTGAATTAGGCCGCCGGTACGATTTCAGAATTTCTTTTGGTCGTCCCCTCCCAAACAAAAGTCCTGTTGCGCCAGTGCAGCAACCACGATTAAAGTCACAAACAACAAAGATCATCAAATAATTGCGGAAAGAACAGACTAAACAGACCAAAGATGGTCCAGATTCAAGCGGTGATTTTATTTTAATCAATGATTAACAAATCTCGACTTTCTGTCAAGAAACTTTGACAACCCTAGAGGGCAGTCATATACTCGTATTTTGGGTGCAATTTAATTTTCTTGATCTTGCAGTCGGTGTTACCCCTTTCTGCCTGCTTTGTCCCACTCTCCCTCAGTGCTTGTAAACAATAAACAAGAAACCGTGCCAACAGAGGAACTTACGATCGAGTTTGTTACGAAGTGCAGTCAGTGATGCCACTGGATCTGTGTTGTAAAAAAAATCCAAATTGCAATTTTTTCAAGTCTATCATCAATAAATTTACTAATAATCGACTGCGGAGATCAATCATGAAGGCACGTAAAATTAATGCAGTCTCACACGCAAAATAACCGCAAACCATCCATTTTTTTCATGGGTTTCGATTAAGAAACCCCCGCCTGTAAAGTGGAGCATTTTTACTCAGGATTCATTCCCCATCACAGTGAATTATTTTACTGAATTGTGCTGGCAAATTCACTGCTGAAAGTTAGGAAAAAAGAACTTACCGATGACTAAAATTGCGACAGCAACTTTTACTGTTAGAAAATTACTGACGATTTCAATGCTATATAACATTATTGACCGTATCAACAGTAAGATTACTGCGATTTGTTTTACAGTGCGGGTGTAAGCCTAGATGGCTATGTCTGCCTCAATTTCTTGGCAACGGAAGTGACCATTCATTAATTCAAGCTAGATGAAATTTGAGTTAACCAATTAAAGTTACTTAACCCGGGGAGATTTGGTTGAGGTCTTGCTAAAACTGAAGGCATAAACTATGACTCGACCTCACTTTTTTATGCAGCGGTGGGGCAGCGACACAATTTTTGCCGCAGTCAACCAAATCCGCACCTCAACCAAATCTCCCCGGGGTTCGTCACTTGTTAAAGTGTTAGTTTTCAGTTTTCCCTACTTTTGGCATTTGTTTAACCTGCGCATATGTCGTAATTTTCTGACAAGGAGCGTCAGCTCCGCAAAAATACATGTCAGTGGAACAATTTACAATCACTATTATGCTCGTGCGGCTATACTGTGCGGAGATCGATTCGAGTTGCCTTATGGAAAGTTGTTGTTATTATTTCGGATGCAGTCATTGTTGTTATAAGGTGCAGCCTGGATTATCGATGGTGGCGTATGGAAAGTTATTGTTCTTATTATTCCCAGAAAATTCATGCGGCTGCGCCTTCTCCGCCATGCATGATCTCAGCAGCCAATCTCTGTCTCCGATCCAGGTTTTTGCACCTCCCAGTCTCAGTTGTTTTCCGACTTGCCAGTTGAATTTCGAGGTGTTGCCTGCCTTCTTCGTGCTCGGATTCAGCTGTGGGTTTCGAATAAACGCTTGCCGCGCACCGCGCACCTGGACAATGACAAGCTTCAACGAGAGATTGTGGCCAGCAGAGCAGACACAGATTCTGCTCGATCGAGTCGAGTTAATCTTCTTATACGGGGTGCCAAAAACAGTTTGCTGCGAACAGTGCGAACGTGTGCCTTGTTCCATGAAAGACATCCGGATCGGCCAAGACAACCAACGACCCTTCTAAGGGCTACCAAAAACTGTCCTTTTTAGGGCAACCAACGGCCCTTTTAAGGGCCACTAACTCTGTCCTTTTTAGGGTAACCAACGGCACTTTTAAGGACCACTAAAACTGTCCTTTTAGGGCAACTAACGGCCCTTCTAAGGGCCACCAAAACTGTCCTTTTAAGGACAACCAACGGCCCTTCTAAGGGCCAGCAAAAACTCTCCTTTTATGGGCAACCAACAGCCATTTTCAGAGCCACCAAAGATACCGGTGACCCATTACACAACAAGCTGTTTACTGATCTTTTTTATGTGTGCGCGTCCACGAACTTTCGCGACACCCTGCCCGTGTCTGAATGAACACCTGTGGCCTCTCGAAACAACAAAAAAACATTTCTCCCTGTTCATTTGTCGCATTCGGATGTGTTTCGTTTTCAAGTGCCTGGCCGTCCCACGCATGCTGAGAAGGCGCAAGTCTGCCTTCCTTGTCATGACTTCGGCTGTGGCTGAACGCGGGAGATCTCTCGTGACGAATGATCACATGCATCACAATTCTTGACGTTGCCATTTTGTCGATTTCAAAGCAAATGGTGTACCTCTGCATTGGATCCTCACTTTTTTTCTGTCGGTCGCGGAGTGAGATGGCACGTGGCGTGGGTGCATCGTGATTAATAAGAACAATGACATTTGCATCCCATGTAATGACAACAATAACTTTCCATAAGGCAACTGCTAACGATCTCTGCCCTGTATAGTGAATGCCTATACAGAATATCCGATATAAAACATGAGAAAGCAATACTTTCTGCTTATTTTAAGGGTAAAAGAAATGTCAACGAAAACCCACTTTCGAGTAGTATCATCCTCTTAACAATTTCTTTTTCTTTCTTTTCATGTATGAAAGAAATTCTATCATGGTAACGGATCTTTGTTCAAACAGTGCAACAGTCGTGAACTGGTCCCTTGTCACGCTCCATTCGATTTTTAGGAGTTAAAAGGAAATTTCGAATGAAAACGCCAGGAACACTTCTCAATTTTGTGTGTTTTCATAGCACATATTCTTAGATGATTTAAGCTGTTTTTGCCAACTAATGTTTGAGACGGACGATTTACCCTCCATAAACCCGCAGACATCCAGAAGAGCCAAGAATTGCTCTGTTCCTTACCTGTGCCAACAGTCCAGAAAAAAAACCGGTGGACAATGCATTCTGGTAACTTATTCATCTAACCACGTGTTAAAGTTCTGACCCCCAAAAATGGAAAAAACGTTTAAAATAAAGAAAAAAGGTCAGGTTAGGTTTGATTACATAAGGTTGTGGCAGGTTGGGTTGGTTAGACAGGTTAGGTTTGGTTAGATTAGCTTTATTTTTCACGTTTTCGTTGCGCAAAATCGGGGTATGCCCAAATCAGCAGGCAATTCTTAAATACGCCCATCGGACACAATCAGACGACATGTGGCATGATGGCAAATTTCTCGGTGTTTCGGAAACAAATTGACAATCACAGAAGAAACAGGTTGGTGGCACCTCTGCGATCAATATACACGTAAGCAAAACACAATAAAATCACATAGGTACCTCCCAAGGGTGCTTAAAACCGGTCAAGCCCGAAACTGCGAATTCTGGTTTAACATGTTTTCCGCACGTTTCGGAAACAAGGAGTGTCGCCCCTGACGGAATTAATAATTTCTGCAAGGATTTTCGAAATACGGAAAAATCGCAAATGCATGCATTTCCCGCACAACCAAGCCAGATTTCTGCTCTGTGTCATTAAAATCGCCTATAATTTAATGTTTTCAACGAAAAAAAAAACACCTCCGCGCAAAAAAACGGCCAAAATACACACTATAACCTTCCGGTCAATTAGCAATTTGGCACTGAACATTTCTCCATTTTTCAGCGGGTTTTACGCGCAGTTTTGAGTGGCCTTTGCCAGGTGATGTGGTGATCATTCGCCATATTCACTTGTTTCCGGCGAAAACAATAATCTGCATCAGAATAACCTTAGGATGTTTGGCGGCACTCATCAAAGGCTTGTATTGGCTTTGTGAGTTTTTACCGCCGTTGATTCAAACGTTTCCATTCCAGGAATGACAAACTGAAGACGTTTTGTGCTCAGCAGGACCACCCATACAAGGTCTCTGCTGGTTTCCTGGAATTCCTGGGAAACCGTCGCAATTGTGTCGGTCGTTTTCGTTCTCAGTTCCGGCCAAATTCATATAAAAAGTAAGAATTTGAGCTCTTGACGTTTTTTCGACCTATCATTTCAACTTTGGTGCGTGTCTGAAGCACTTGTTCCTTCTCGCAAGAGTCAACTGGTGTTTTTTCTTCATCTTTCATTTGGTGAAAACTGACTGTTTCTGTAAAAACTCCTGGATCAAAAAGGAGGTAAGTCAGTGTTACAAGTGGGAGTTAGATATTGCTGATTAACCCAAGTTGCAAATTTCCACTTGACTTGAGAAGATATCAAGATCAGAATCAAGGAAAAGATGACGTTTTTGTGGGATTCTGACCTGACTTCTCAAGAGCATTTCACAAGAAACATGTATATTTTCTGGAAATCATATCAGACTTTTCCATGTGTTTTAGGTCTTCACACAATAGAAACTTTACACTGTTTGCTTGTTGAAATAACCAAGCAAAAGAGTTTTAGCCATTCTTCTGTCATTGTTTCACATCTTCTTGTTGTCATTCTCATTGTTGAATACCTATGGATACTCTATTCACGCACATTCAACATTCAGAATCTCTGATTTGCATATATCTGTCATGGGCTTTAGCCATCTTCAACTTTCCAAGACATTTTAGTCGAAGCTATGAGGTTTCCACAAAACTGATCCAATCCTTCTACAAATCCAATATTGATCTGAGAGAGTTAAAAGGCGCGCGGCGGAGTGTCAATCAAAAGGGATTAGTGACGTCATCAACAAGGTATTGATGACGTCAGCGGTGACTCACAGGCTGTTCCAAATTTTCCATGGAACGGATGAGTCATCCCTAAGATCGTGATTGATGCACAAGCCTTTAAACTCTCTCCCTAACCTAACCTAACCTAACCTATCCTACATAACCACTCCCACCCGTTCCTATGCTCAACTTGCCCACTCTCATTTGACCAGGCCCCTTACCAACCCCACCCAACTCGTCTCGATGGACCAAATCCGGCCACACCTCACCGCACCTCACGTAACCTAACTTCGTATATTCAATGTCCAATACCCTGCCCCTCTCCTGCCATCGGAGAAGAGCGGGGTTGTGCAATACTGGCTACGGGTTGCTAGGCCCGCATTCCCCGGCCACCAGGGTAGACTACCTTCCAGCATTCGGAGGTTTCGTCACCGGAGGGTTTTGCACACGGCCGGGTTATTTTATTTTTTTATTTTGTTTTTGCATTTTATTAATTTTTTTGTATTTTGTATTTTTAATTTTTGTTTGTTTTTATTTTTTATTTTTTGTTATTAGAAAGAAAATGAAAAAGAAAATCTGTACACATTTTACCACTCTCCCCATGTCTACAAAGTAAAATGCAATCACAAAATAAAAAAACAAAATCTTCAAAAATGGTTGGAACAACGGAATCCTTTTTCATCAACACTGTATCATCATCATCGTATCTCAACCCAAACTTCAATGAAACCGTCCTACACATTCCCTTCACGTATTTCTTCATAACTCTTGATCAACTAGCACCATTCATCTGCCAGGACAATTCCAACATGAACAATACAAAACAATCCAGATGCCGGAAATCCCCTTGGACTTTGGACCTACTCCCAAATTATTCTCCGGCCGGTCCATCGGTATCAGGCTCCTCGAGGCAACCCATTGCAACCACCATGTGGGGGAGGACTAAATAGTCTAGGGAGTCGTGAGATGCACATCAAAATACAAATATCAAAAATATCCACGTATCCGTTGGGGAGGGGTACATTGAAGGTGACCACATGCTTCACAAATATGGCCTCTGGCCGCCCACCGCATGCCCCCTGACATTAACGATGGGCCGGAAACGTTCCTGCCGAAGCTGGAACCGCAAACGCAGCGCAAGCGTTCCAAAACATGAACGGGCAAGGCCGAACCTGTTGCAAACACCCTGCCCCCTCTGCACCCCCGCTGCACGCTAAGGAAATGCAGATAGGGACACATAAATGTATAGCCCAGCCGAAGCCAAGAGCCACATGTTGGGTCACGGCGAATTGACGATTTCGGAATACGTTTCAAATACAAATAAAAAAGTGCATCCACGACTGAGGGAGTTTAATTACACAATGGTGCAAGGGCGCCCCGACTCACCCTAACGTTTTGCCAATCACCTGTTGGTGTATCGGTTCGTCCCGACCGAAGAAGGCTAGCGATTTCTTTCGCCGCACATCTTTGAAATCAGCCCTTCATCCGCAGAGCAAACCGACATCAGGCTGTAAGGATTGAACACGCAAAATAGCCCGGCAGATTTCATCTCGTCGAAGAAAATTTTCAAAATGTCCCTGAGATACCCCCACTCGTTCACAAATTGCATCACAGACCCCGTTGTTCCAAAATTGCGGTACGCACCGCAACGCAAACTTTTCAATGAACCGCAAAAAATCTTTATTGCGTTCAACATATTGATAAATGTTTGTTTTTCCGATATCAATACGTTGACGTGGGTGTCGATGAACTTTAAATCTTTTACGAGTTCACCGACACATTCTGCTCCAAGATAAAAAACTCCTTTTGAGGAGTAGAATCCATGTGGAATTTCATTGATGTATATGCCAGGGCCTCTAATGTGATCCGATGAAAATTCAAAAATCACATCTCTCTTTTCGCTCGTCTTTTCAATCCTGCCTTCAAAATTTTCATCCAAAAGTTTTTTAGCCTCTGGCAAAAAATCGAAAAGAATTCTGTACCCGTCGTAGTCCATTTCGAGGACGGAAGTTTCGGTAGATTTAGCGTAAGATGATTCGTACGGCTCTATATCTCCTTCCCTCTTCAACAACAATATATGGGGTTGGAAATCGAGCTCAACTGTTGACGAATTCTTACATGTGACTGCAAGCGTCACCCCAGAACCCAAATCCCAGAATTTTCTGACGGGTAAGTTTTTCTGCTCAAACAATCTCCTAGCTGGCACTTTCCTCCTTCCCTCATTGGGCTCGATAATTTCCAAAGAGTCGTCAGGCTCACCAGCGACAATTCTCAACTTCGGAGTCGGTGCCATATTGAAAAATCACAAGTGTCAAAATCGGAAGCACTGAAAATCACAAGTTCCTAACGAAACTATACAAAATCACAAGTACCAAAATTTACACGGGATATCAGAAAATCACAAGTGTCGAAACTAAAAATTCACAAGTATAAAATCACACTTTTTGAAACGGAACACGAACGGAGCACGAGCGGAGCACGAGAGAGATGTTCACTGCACGAGATCAACCACACAACTGAACCTCGTTTGCTCGTGCAACGCCTTCAAATCAGCAAGCAGGTAGGCGCGACAAGCGGATAATCCCCGACCATCCTCGTAAACAAATCCAACAAAAGAAAGCAGGTCCAAACAAGAAAATCTCAGGTATACAAATGTACAGGGTGTATCAAAATATATAACGGATCACTTCGATACGATGATTCATCAATGCTCCATTGCGGAGTCACAAGGTGTAAAGTAAGTAACTTGCATCCAATATACAAATTTCTGGCATTTAGCCGTTGCACAATCGATCTTTACATTATCTGCATTATTGTGTACAAAACAATTATAACAAGGAACAGCAATGTCGTCCGCTTTGGGACACCCCATCAACTCCAAATCCTTGACCATGACACCTGCTGGCATCATGGCCATTACAAATTTACATTTCTCCAGACCTTTTACCAATACAACATTAACATTTGCAACAATCTTTCTCACGATTGGGACCAGGTTGGCATAGGGAACAAGCCCGTCCCTCCATTCCATGCCGTGCTTGTGAGCTGACAGCCACCTGTTCTCACCCTTTATGTTTCCCGGCAAATATTTCCAGTCGTATGGCGGTTGGAAATGCCACGACTGAAACTGCCGGGTAAAGGGATTGGCCACTGCCAGCTCTTTGACGATCCACTCGCCATTCTTGCCTTTAAGGCATTCAACATCAACAACTATATACGTCATATCGAAAAATCACAAACAGAAAGCAAGACACAAACTTAACACTACACTTTTCCACGATTAGCGAAGAGCGAAGATGTGGCTGGTTCGGCGACTGCACAACAACTGAACGGCCCAGGTCAACGGCGCGAGGAGCAACACTGGCATGACAGATCCAATTTCTTGTATTTGCGCAGGTCACCGAACCGTGCGAGGCACCTATACACAACCAACCTATCGTTTGCTCTTCGGTCATCGGAAAATGAATTAACAATGTCAGACAATGCCTTCCCCCTGCACCTCTCCGATATATACCACAATGTGTATTGGCCACACACCTTACTCTCCGTTGCCTGCAGTTCGGTATTACTATACCCCCAATCCCCACTCGAGTTCGAAAGGACCCAAGCTTGAAATTTCGGCTGATATGGCGCCAGACCATAACTGTCAAAATATTCTGCACGTCCGTGCTTGTCAACGTACAGGGCGACCCAATGCGAGCCGGTAATTTGACGGATCCGTGTAACAACATACCTGCAGCATACGGAAGTTAGGTGTGTGGCCAATCACCGAAATTGTGGTATTATCGAAGCGTCAGGGGCATTGTCTGACATGTAATCATTTTCCGAATGCAGAAGGCAAACGATAGTTGGTGTGTGATAGGTGCCTCGCACGGTCGGTGACCTGGCATATACAAGAATTGGATCTGCAGGCAGTGCATTGCTCCTCGCTTGTCAATTCATTTTCCGTGCAGCCGAACCAGCCAATCGCTTAGGTCTGGAAAAGTTAGTGTAAGTTTGTGCTCTCTGTTTGATTTCGATATACGTTGTTGTTGGTGACCTGCCAAAACAAGAATATGGATCTGTCAAAATGCAGTGTTGCTCTGCCCGTTACCTGGGCAGTTTCAGTCGTGCATTTCACCGCCATACGACGAAAAGCCGAAACATAATTGACAGTCTGTCGCTCAAAGTACGGTGGAATGTAGTGTTAAGCTTGTTCTATGCCAACCTTGGTCCTCGTAAAAGATTGTTGCAAATGTTTGTTGTATTGCGTAAAGTTGGAATGTAATTCGTAATGGCAGAAGGAGTGGATCGTAAAGACTGGCAGGGAATTTTGGCTTTCATGTGGATTTCCAAGTCAGGAAAATTGCCGGGAAAATAAATAAACGGTGGCGAGCCACAAGGGTGGAATGGGGGCGGGTTGTTCCCTTGCAAGGGCGCCCCGACTCACCCTAACGTTTTGCCAATCACCTGTTGGTGTATCGGTTCGTCCCGACCGAAGAAGGCTAGCGATTTCTTTCGCCGCACATCTTTGAAATCAGCCCTTCATCCGCAGAGCAAACCGACATCAGGCTGTAAGGATTGAACACGCAAAATAGCCCGGCAGATTTCATCTCGTCGAAGAAAATTTTCAAAATGTCCCTGAGATACCCACACTCGTTCACAAATTGCATCACAGACCCCGTTGTTCCAAAATTGCGGTACGCACCGCAACGCAAACTTTTCAATGAACCGCAAAAAATCTTATTGATAAATGTTTGTTTTTCCGATATCAATACGTTGACGTGGGTGTCGATGAACTTTAAATCTTTTACTAGTTCACCGACACATTCTGCTCCAAGATAAAAAACTCCTTTTGAGGAGTAGAATCCATGTGGAATTTCATTGATGTATATGCCAGGGCCTCTAATGTGATCCGATGAAAATTCAAAAATCACATCTCTCTTTTCGCTCGTCTTTTCAATCCTGCCTTCAAAATTTTCATCCAAAAGTTTTTTAGCCTCTGGCAAAAAATCGAAAAGAATTCTGTACCCGTCGTAGTCCATTTCGAGGACGGAAGTTTCGGTAGATTTAGCGTAAGATGATTCGTACGGCTCTATATCTCCTTCCCTCTTCAACAACATATATGGGGTTGGAAATCGAGCTCAACTGTTGACGAATTCTTACATGTGACTGCAAGCGTCACCCCAGAACCCAAATCCCAGAATTTTCTGACGGGTAAGTTTTTCTGCTCAAACAATCTCCTAGCTGGCACTTTCCTCCTTCCCTCATTGGGCTCGATAATTTCAAAGAGTCGTCAGGCTCACCAGCGACAATTCTCAACTTCGGAGTCGGTGCCATATGAAAAATCACAAGTGTCAAAATCGGAAGCACTGAAAATCACAAGTTCCTAACGAAACTATACAAAATCACAAGTACTAAAATTTACACGGGATATCAGAAAATCACAAGTGTCGAAACTAAAAATTCACAAGTAAAAAATCACACTTTTCGAAACGGAACACGAACGGAGCACGAGCGGAGCACGAGAGAGATGTTCACTGCACGAGATCAACCACACAACTGAACCTCGTTTGCTCGTGCAACGCCTTCAAATCAGCAAGCAGGTAGGCGCGACAAGCGGATAATCCCCGACCATCCTCGGAAACAAATCCAACAAAAGAAAGCAGGTCCAAACAAGAAAATCTCAGGTATACAAATGTACAGGGTGTATCAAAATATATAACGGATCACTTCGATACGATGATTCATCAATGCTCCATTGCGGAGTCACAAGGTGTAAAGTAAGTAACTTGCATCCAATATACAAATTTCTGGCATTTAGCCGTTGCACAATCGATCTTTACATTATCTGCATTATTGTGTACAAAACAATTATAACAAGGAATAGCAATGTCGTCCGCTTTGGGACATCCCATCAACTCCAAATCCTTGACCATGACACCTGCTGGCATAATGGCCATTACAAATTTACATTTCTCCAGACTTTTACCAAAACAACATTAACATTTGCAACAATCTTTCTCACGATTGGGACCAGGTTGGCATAGGGAACAAGCCCGTCCCTCCATTCCATGCCGTGCTTGTGAGCTGACAGCCACCTGTTCTCACCCTTTATGTTTCCCGGCAAATATTTCCAGTCGTATGGCGGTTGGAAATGCCACGACTGAAACTGCCGGGTAAAGGGATTGGCCACTGCCAGCTCTTTCACGATCCACTCGCCATTCTTGCCTTTAAGGCATTCAACATCAAAACTATATACGTCATATCGAAAAATCAAAAACAAAGCAAGACACAAACTTAACACTACACTTTTCACGACGAGCGAAGAGCAAGATGTGGCTGGTTCGGCGGCTGCACAACAACTGAACGGCCCAAATGGTCAACGGCGCGAGGAGCAAACTGGCATGACAGATCCAATTTCTTGTATTTGCGCAGGTCACCGAACCGTGCGAGGCACCTATACACAACCAACCTATCGTTGCTCTTCGGTCATCGGAAAATGAATTAACAATGTCAGACAATGCCTTCCCCCTGCACCTCTCGGATATATACCACAATGTGTATTGGCCACACACCTTACTCTCCGTTGCCTGCAGTTCGGTATTACTATACCCCCAATCCCCACTCGAGTTCGAAAGGACCCAAGCTTGAAATTTCGGTTGATATGGCGCCAGACCATAACTGTCAAAATATTCTGCACGTCCGTGCTTGTCAACGTACAGGGCGACCCAATGCGAGCCTGGTAGATTTGACGGATCCGTGTTAACAACCATACCTGCAGGCCAACGCTTTACCGTGCGCGGAAACTTGTCGTATGGAAACACCCAAGAAACGATGACGCAACTTTGCAGTCGCTCATCAGCGCTATCTATCTGCGAAGTATTCATTTTTGGACAAAACAATTCCAAAGGAAAAGCCGGTCTCAGTTGCCGTAGTCAATGATGACGTTCCTCTGCTTGTCTACCTGCAAGATTGATTCAAATTCGGCATAGACAATGCAATTTATAGACTCTTGCAAGGACTGTGCGAAATTTACCTCCACTCTCAAATTTCCCAACTTGACAACATTCCAATGAGTGCCAGCGCTAGACCCCAAATCCGGCGACAGGTCAAATGCGTACAAGCAGTAACCGTTCGCATACTCTGTTCTTTCGATATCGTTGCCTTCGTCTTGGTAATGAGTACCCGTGCCTGAAAACAAGGTATGGTAGCTTGAAATGTTCAAATTTTCGGACCCGTAAACAGGCTGGAGAGGTTTGCTCGGCACCTGTTCCCCATCAACGTAAAGCGAAAAGTAATTTACGTTGAAATGCTCAAAGTTAAACGGGTTACATTTTATGTCACCGTTGAAAGCCCGGTTAGAAACAAAGCCAACAACGAGACGCTTTGGCAACGGTCCTAAAAATATATTGTCCAAAGTCTTGCTCTGAATATTGGCAGGAATAGTCAAAACTTTGGTTTCTACCCGAGTGAGGGGGTACTTTGCATTGCCTTTCTCCAATGCACTTGCATGTCCCAACAAGATTTTTGGGTTCAACCTGACTTTGCGAACCATCAGCGTCGCATCCAAAACTTTAATTTTGTATGGTCCTGAGCAGCAATTAGACAAAACATGTCTTTTGTTTTACCAATTTAACTCTCATTTCCACCTCGTTCAACATGAATCTGTCAACGTTGAATATGTCTGCAAAAATAGGCCCATCATGTCCACTTCCCCAGAATTCTGATCATCAAAGATCTCTTTTTCATCCCTCGTTTCCATCCATATCCGCCATGTGCCCGGCAGTGTCTTTGTAGTACATTGCCGAAGACAAATGGGATTTCTTTGCTGCCGGACCGTAACTTAGCAGAGTTTCGAGGTACGCCCTGTATGCGTAAGTATTGCAGGTGGTGAAATCAATTGATTGTTCAAATGAACGTCAACTTGCGAGAATAAGGTGTGCAGCCAATTATTTGCAGGTGAACAATGTCTTCAGGCATCAGAGGCGTTTCGTCATTCTTTACAACCCTAACTTTAACATGCAACATCGTGTGTGCTAAATCAATATAATCGTTCCGTGGCCAGGAACAAAATTCTACAGGACTTTGCTCGTGCAGCGATGCGGATGGCTTATAGTGTATGTAGCGGCCATGCTCGATGCTCGTCTGTGTAGGCGGCACACTAAACAAATCTAACTCGGTCTTTGTGGCCTCCGCGGAATGTGAATGTACAAACATTTTTGCTTTAACTAGCTCTCTCAAACTCCTATCGAACTCCGTACGTCTCAAAATGGTACGCGTCTCCGTGATGTCTTGCTATGTTTAACACGACGCTTGACTTTTAACTCGCCGTTCTCCTTCGACTCTTCAGTCGGAACTCGGGTACTCGAAAATGCCGTCTCCTGCGCTTCTCAATTTATACCCTCGCCCACCCCCTTCCTGCGTCTTCATCTTCTTTGCAGCTTTCTCCATCAATCTTTACGCCATCTCTTCATTCTTCGCTGCGCTTTAAAATTCTCACCGACTCAGAGACTGAGATCCTCAAGCCTGCCTGATGTGGTAGCGGTGCGAATTTAGCGGCCAGCGAAGAAGAGGTGAGAGAGGGCGGTTAAAGAATTGAGGAAAAGCTGAAAGAAGATAAGAAATGCAGGAAGGGGGCGGGCGAGTATTAAATTGAGGAAGCGCAGGAGACTGGCAACCAGTTATTCGCGAGTACCGCCCAGTTCGATGAAGAGCGCTCCTCGAAGAGAACAACAAGGCGAGTTAAGAAAGTCAAGCGTCGTGTTAAACATAGCAAGAAATCACGGAGACGCGTACATTTTGAGACGTACGGAGTTCGATAGGAGTTTGAGAGAGCTAGTTAAAGCAAAAATGTTTGTACATTCACATTCCGCGGAGGCAACAAAGACCGAGTTAGATTTGTTTAGTGTGCCGCCTACACAGACGAGCATCGAGCATGGCCGCTACATACACTATAAGCCATCCGCATCGCTGCACGAGCAAAGTCCTGTAGAATTTATTGTTCCTGGCCACGGAGACGATTATATTGATTTAGCACACACGATGTTGCATGTTAAAGTTAGGGTTGTAAAGAATGACGAAACGCCTCTGATGCCTGAAGACATTGTTTCACCTGCAAATAATTGGCTGCACACCTTATTCTCGCAAGTTGACGTTCATTTGAACAATCAATTGATTTCACCACCTGCAAATACTTACGCATACAGGGCGTACCTCGAAACTCTGCTAAGTTACGGTCCGGCAGCAAAGAAATCCCATTTGTCTTCGGCAATGTACTACAAAGACACTGCCGGGCACATGGCGGATATGGATGGAAACGAGGGAATGAAAAAGAGATCTTTGATGATCAGAAATTCTGGGGAAGTGGACATGATGGGGCCTATTTTTGCAGACATATTCAACGTTGACAGATTCATGTTGAACGAGGTGGAAATGAGAGTTAAATTGGTAAGAACAAAAGACATGTTTTGTCTAATTGCTGCTCAGGACCAATACAAAATTAAAGTTTTGGATGCGACGCTGATGGTTCGCAAAGTCAGGTTGAATCCAAAAATCTTGTTGGGACATGCAAGTGCATTGGAGAAAGGTAATGCAAAGTATCCCCTCACTCGGGTAGAAACCAAAGTTTTGACTATTCCTGCCAATATTCAGAGCAAGACTTTGGACAATATATTTTTAGGACCGTTGCCAAAGCGTCTCGTTGTTGGCTTTGTTTCGAACAGGGCTTTCAACGGTGACATAAAATGTAACCCGTTTAACTTTGAGCATTTCAACGTAAATTACTTTTCGCTTTACGTTGATGGTGAGCAGGTGCCGAGCAAACCTCTCCAGCCTGTTTACGGGTCCGAAAATTTGAACATTTCAAGCTACCATACCTTGTTTTCAGGCACGGGGACTCATTACCAAGACGAAGGCAACGATATCGAGAGAACAGAGTATGCGAACGGTTACTGCTTGTACGCATTTGACCTGTCGCCGGATTTGGGGTCTAGCGGGCACTCATTGGAATGTTGTCAAGTGGGAAATTTGAGAGTGGAAGTAAATTTCGCACAGTCCTTGCAAGAGTCTATAAATTGCATTGTCTATGCCGAATTTGAATCAATCTTGCAGGGTAGACAAGCAGAGGAACGTCATCATTGACTACGGCAACTGAGACCGGCTTTTCCTTTGGAATTGTTTTGTCTAAAAATGAATACTTCGCAGATAGATAGCGCACTGATGAGCGACTGCAAAGTTGCGTCATCGTTTCTTGGGGTGTTTCCATACGACAAGTTTCCGCGCACGGTAAAGCGTTGGCCTGCAGGTATGGTTGTTAACACGGATCCGTCAAATCTACCAGGCTCGCATTGGGTCGCCCTGTACGTTGACAAGCACGGACGTGCAGAATATTTTGACAGTTATGGTCTGGCGCCATATCAGCCGAAATTTCAAGCTTGGGTCCTTTCGAACTCGAGTGGGGATTGGGGGTATAGTAATACCGAACTGCAGGCAACGGAGAGTAAGGTGTGTGGCCAATACACATTGTGGTATATATCCGAGAGGTGCAGGGGGAAGGCATTGTCTGACATTGTTAATTCATTTTCCGATGACCGAAGAGCAAACGATAGGTTGGTTGTGTATAGGTGCCTCGCACGGTTCGGTGACCTGCGCAAATACAAGAAATTGGATCTGTCATGCCAGTGTTGCTCCTCGCGCCGTTGACCATTTGGGCTGTTCAGTTGTTGTGCAGCCGCCGAACCAGCCACATCTTTGCTCTTCGCTCGTCGTGAAAAGTGTAGTGTTAAGTTTGTGTCTTGCTTTCTGTTTGTGATTTTTCGATATGACGTATATAGTTGTTGATGTTGAATGCCTTAAAGGCAAGAATGGCGAGTGGATCGTCAAAGAGCTGGCAGTGGCCAATCCCTTTACCCGGCAGTTTCAGTCGTGGCATTTCCAACCGCCATACGACTGGAAATATTTGCCGGGAAACATAAAGGGTGAGAACAGGTGGCTGTCAGCACAAGCACGGCATGGAATGGAGGGACGGGCTTTTCCCTATGCCAACCTGGTCCCAATCGTGAGAAAGATTGTTGCAAATGTTAATGTTGTATTAGTAAAAGGTCTGGAGAAATGTAAATTTGTAATGGCCATGATGCCAGCAGGTGTCATGGTCAAGGATTTGGAGGATGGGATGTCCCAAAGCGGACGACATTGCTATTCCTTGTTATAATTGTTTTGTACACAATAATGCAGATAATGTAAAGATCGATTGGCAACGGCTAAATGCCAGAAATTTGTATATTGGATGCAAAACCTATTTCACCTGTGACTCCGCAATGGAGCATTGATAATCATTATCGAAGTGATCCGTTATATATTTTGATACACCCTGTACATTTGTATACCTGAGATTTTCTTGTTTGGACCTGCTTTCTTTTGTTGGATTTGTTTACGAGGATGGTCGGGGATTATCCGCTTGTCGCGTCTACCTGCTTGCTGATTTGAAGGCTTTGCACGAGCAAACAAGGTTCAGTTGTGTGGTTGATCTCGTGCAGTGAACATCTCTCGTGCTCCGCTCGTGCTCCGTTCGTGTTCCGTTTCGAAAAGTGTGATTTTATACTTGTGAATTTTTAGTTTCGACACTTGTGATTTTCTGATATCCCGTGTAAATTTTGGTACTTGTGATTTTGTATAGTTTCGTTAGGAACTTGTGATTTTCAGTGCTTCCGATTTTGACACTTGTGATTTTTCAACATGGCACCGACTCCTAAGTTGAGAGTTGTCGCTGGTGAGCCTGACGACTCTTTAGAAATTATCGAGCCCGATGAGGGAAGGAGGAAAGTGCCAGCTAGGAGATTGTTTGAGCAGAAAAACTTACCCGTCAGAAAATTCTGGGATTTGGGGTCTGGGGTGACGCTTGCAGTCACATGTAAGAATTCGTCAACAGTTGAGCTCGATTTCCAACCCCATATATTGTTGTTGAAGAGGGAAGGAGATGCAGAGCCGTACGAATCATCTTACACTAAATCTACCGAAACTTCCGTCCTCGAAATGGACTACGACGGGTACAGAATTCTTTTAGATTTTTTACCAGAGGCCAAAAAACTTTTGGATGAAAATTTTGAAGGCAAGATAGAACAGACGAGCGAAAAGAGAGATGTGATTTTTGAATTTTCATCAGATCACATTAGAGGCCCTGGCATATACATAATGAAATTCCACAGGATTCTACTCCTCAAAGGAGTTTTTTATCTTGGAGCAGAATGTGTCGGTGAACTCGTAAAAGATTTAAAGTTCATCGACACCCACGTCAACGTATTGATATCGGAAAAACAAACCTTTATCAATATGTTGAACGCAATAAAGATTTTTTGCGGTTCATTGAAAAGTTTGCGTTGCGGTGCGTACCGCAATTTTGGAACAACGGGGTCTGTGATGCAATTTGTGAACGAGTGGGGGTATCTCAGGGACATTTTGAAAATTTTCTTCGACGAGATGAAATCTGCCGGGCTATTTTGCGTGTTCAATCCTTACAGCCTGATGTCGGTTTGCTCTGCGGATGAAGGGCTGATTTCAAAGATGTGCGGCGAAAGAAATCGCTAGCCTTCTTCGGTCGGGACGAACCGATACACCAAATTTGGCAAAACGTTAGGGTGAGTCGGGGCCCTTGCACCATTGTGTAATTAAACTCCCTCATCGTGGATGCACTTTTTTATTTGTATTTGAAGCGTATTCCGAAATCGTCAATTCGCCGTGACCCAACATGTGGCTCTTGGCTTCGGCTGGGCTATACATTTATGTGTCCCTATCTGCATTTCCTTAGCGTGCAGCGGGGGTGCAGAGGGGGCAGGGTTTTGCAACAGGTTCGGGCTTGCCCGTTCATGTTTTGGAACGCTTGCGCTGCGTTTGCGGTTCCAGCTTCGGCAGGAACGTTTCCGGCCCATCGTTAATGTCAGGGGGCATGCGGTGGGCGGCCAGAGGCCATATTTGTGAAGCATGTGGTCACCTTCAATGTACCCCTCCCCAACGGATACGTGGATATTTTTGATATTTGTATTTTGACGTGCATCTCACGACTCCTTAGACTATTTAGTCCTCCCCCACATGGTGGTTGCAATGGGTTGCCTCGAGGAGCCTGATACCGATGGACCGGCCGGAGAATAATTTCTGTGTAGGCCCAAAGTCCAAAGGGTTTTCCGGCATCTTGGTTGTTTTGTATTGTTCACGTTGGAATTGTCCTGGCAGATAAATGGCGTTGTTTGATCAAGAGTTATGAAGAAATACGTGAAGGGAATGTGTAGACTGGATTTAATGAAGTTTGGGCTGAGATACGCTGATGATGATGATGATACAGTGTTGATGAAAAAAGGATTCCGTTGTTCCAACCATTTTTGAAGATTTTGTTTTTTATTTTGTGATTGCATTTTACTTTGTAGATATGGGGAGAGTGGTAAAATGTGTACAGATTTTCTTTTTCATTTCCTTTCAAATAACAATAATAAAAAAAAAGCAAATAAAAATTAAAAAAACAAAAATACAAAAAAAAATTAATAAAATGCAAAAACAAAATAAAAAATAAAATAACCCGGCCGTGTGCAAAACCCTCCGGTGACGAAACCTCCGAATGCTGGAAGGTAGTCTACCCTGGTGGCCGGGGAATGCGGGCCTAGCAACCCGTAGCCAGTATTGCACAACCCCGCTCTTCTCCGGTGGCAGGAGAGGGGCAGGGTATTGGACATTTTTAGAATATACGAGGTTAGGCGAGATGGGGCGAGGTGAGGTGTGGCAGGGTTTGGTCCATCGAGAGGAGTTGGGTTGGGTTGGTGAGGGGCCAGGTCAAATGAGAGTGGGCATGTTGAGCATAGGTATGGGGAAAGACTGAACATGGTTAGGTTTGGATAGGTTAGGTTAGGTTAGGTAGAGAGAGTTTTAATGGTGACATTCAAAGGGAAACACACCACGATCACGTGGATGACGTCATTTGCCCCTGATGCACACGCAACGCACTGTGACTCATCATTGACACATCGGTGATTCATTGATGACTCATTGTGACGTCACTAATCCCTTTTGATTGACGGTTGCTATCCCCCATTAAAACTCTCTTATAACGTTTGCATTCCTGTTGGCCAGAGGAGACAAAAATCAGTTCCAACAGAAATGGCGGAAAAGACTGTTTTGAAGTTTCAAAATCAGAAGTGAATGATCAACATAGTCGAAAGCTTTTGCAAGTTCAATAAAGACAGCGGAGGTAGAGATTCGTTTCTCAAATTTGGATGAAATGTCAAAGACAAGTTCAGTCAATTGGCATATATGACCTGAGATATCGAAAACCGTGCTGTCTGGCACGAATAATGTTATGAGTTTAAAAAAAATCAGAAATTAAATTTGAACAATAATTCCTCAAAGAATTTATGAACAACAGAAATCGGCGATATCGGACTGGGTCGACAACATCACCTTTATCGGAACGGCGCAGAACCTTCTTCCAGTGATCCGGAAAAGAACTTGTTGAAAATAATGTTATGGAAAAGAACTTCAAAATATAGGCAGATTGGCAGTTCAAGGTTTTTTCGGAATTGCGATCGGGATTTTGTTATGGTCAGGGCTATTGTTGTTACTCAAGGCAGGCATGGCCTTAAATATTGTGCATTGTTATAAAATGAAAAGACACTCTCACAAAAGAACGGTAAGAAATCGGTTCCTGAGCTGTTACTGCAAGATTTGGGGCATCGAAGAAAGGGGAGTTATTGAAGAATTGTTTCGCACAAAGTTGTTTTTTGGAAAGAAGAGACAGGAGTGTTGACCATTTGGACATTGTAAGTGAGAAATATACCATCTCCAGAAAATAACACAGGAATGTAACAGGGCCGTTCTTTTCGGAGCTATGGCCCCCGAAAAACGGGAAACGACCCTGAAAATCGGTGAAGGGCTTGGAAATCGGCCGGAAATGACTCTGAATGTGACCGTTCACGACTGAAAACCCCCTAGGGAACAACCCTCATTGGTCTCCCAGGGCCGAGCGTTTTGAGTCTTTTGCCCCCTGTAACTGCAGGTGCCGACTGAAAAACGGGGAACGACCCTGAAAGTCAGTGAAGTACTTGGAAATCGGCTCAGAATGACCATGAATAAGATCGGGCACAACCGAAACCCGTCAGCATCAACCATGAACGGTCACTCGCAGAACCGTCATTTTCGGAGCTATACCGCCCGAAACCGGTGCACGCCCTGCAAAACAAGGAATGACCCTGAAACTCACTGAAGGTTTTTTAAATTGCGGCCAGGAACTCTCCACTGTTGGCTGTGCATGCCCGAATCTTCCCCAGTAACAATCCTTAGTGGTCAACCAGCGCCGTTCGTTTCGGAGTCATGGCTCCCAGAAATTTGTGGACCCCCTGAAAAACAGGAATTGGCCTTGAAAGTCAGTGAGTGTCATCCTGAATTGGATCGGGAAAACCAGATAGCCCCCGGAAACCACCTTGAATGGTCATCCATGGGGGCTTTTTCAGGAAGCCATAGCTCCGAAATGGACGGCCCCGGGTCACAGTTCAATGTCATTCCCAAACGGGGTGCTCCAGCACGCCCGCTGTAATTCAGGGACTTTCCCGATTTTCAACACCACTGATTTTCAGGGTCGTGCCCTGTTTTTCAGCCCCCCCGTTTTAGCGGCTAACGCTCCGAAACGGGAGACCCTGTATAATCGGACATAATTAGGGTTTCCAGGGGGATTTCGGATATGTCCGATGAAATCCAGAGTCGTTCCCGCGATTTCCAAGTCCTCACTGACTTTCAGCGACATTCCCTGTTTTTACAGTGGGCCCCCCAATTTCAGAGGACCGAAGCCCTGAAACGCACGGCCCTGTGTGACCATTGGGGGTTGTTACCTGGGGGTTTTCAGGCGTGCTCGGTCACATTCAGGATCATTCCCGTCCGATTTCCAAGCCCTTCACCGATTTTCACGGTCGTAACATGTTTTTGGGGGCCACAGCACCGAAACGGGCGGCCCTGGAAAACCGATCAGGGTTGTTCACGCGAGGCTTCCGGACATGCCCGATCAAATTTAGGGTCGTTCCCGGCAAATTTCCAAGTCCTTCGCAGACTTTCAGGGTCATTCCTGTTTTTAGGGGTCCTCCAGGGGGCTAGAGCTCTGAAAAGGACGGCCCATGAGGTGACCGTTCAGATATTCCCGGGATGTTCCGGGTATTCCCGATAAAATTCATGGTCGTTCCCTGCCGATTTCTCAAGAATTTTTTTTGTTGTTTAAAGTCATTCATTGTTTTGGTAAATATCAGAGAAAAGGACCAAAATGGCGCCAGCAACACGACAAGTCGCGACTTTATGTTTATCTATAGCTTTGTGTCTCACTGCAGGATCTCTCTTTAGGCGTTCACAGACAACGTGAAACGGCGATCAGAGGCGTCGGAGATGTTTGAGGTGCAAGTGGGACCCAGGCAAATGAATATGTGACGCAAATTCTATTCAGAGGTGAAAGACACTGTTTTTTCGTGTGAGCAAAATTCGCCCCCTGACCCTGCGTGTGCTCTGATGCCAATGGATGCGGTTGTACGCTCTTCCAATTGCTGCTGCACATGGGCCATGCCTGCAAAAAGGAATTCGAACAGTCAGTTTGAAGCCTCTTTCCACATGTTGAGCAAGCACGGGCCAATCAACATTGATAGAAAAGATGCTGCAAGAAAGAAAGAAGGAAGAAAGAATAGCTCAACGCCTTGTTCCATGCTCAACGAAGAATAAAGAAAGACCTTGACTCCTGCTTTGTGGTTTCCATCCCCTCCTGTTCTTTCCCTTTTCTGAAGATTCTTGAGCTTTTTGCTGACTGGTTGTGCTGTTGGCCTGAAGATTCAGTCTTCTCACTGGTCTCTCTCGTTGTGGACGGATGAATAGACATAGAGAAGGGAGCCAGGTTTGGATGTCGACCGCAAACGCGAACAATGTGCCTCAGGCTCCTCTTTGTCGGCTCAAAACAAAAGGAAAGGAACGTTCAAGTGGAAATTGAACAAGACCACCATGGGGTAGTAAAAACGTCAAAACATACGCACCCTGCTGTTCACCCCTCGTTTGGAGGAAAAGCAGAGGAACGTTTTGCCAGAGAGAACTTTGAAACTGAAACAAGGGAAAGCAGCGTATCTCGCTGTGAAAAGGAGAAGAACACTAACATTACCATGTTTTTCTTCGTTTCGGCTACATACGATGTTTCTCCTCCGAATGATCGAATTCAGAGTCCAATTTTCCATGTCCCAGGTGAGAAAATCACCTTTTTGGGGGCCTTAGAATAACTTTTCACCTGCCGGAAGTGGCGCGAAGGGTTGAGCAGACTCCAAGCTACCAGAATATGCAAAAATCCCATTTTCGCAAAAAATCGACTTCCGCGCGTTTTCCTTTTCACGGCAGTATTGCCATATCACTGCAGCTGAAAATTATATCCTTTCAAACTTAGCTGGACAAAGAGCACAATTTCGCATTGACCAATAACTCGAATAGAGCATGCTTTGTGGCTCGAATAGAGCATGCTGCGGCTTGCCCGATGAATCTCAAACAAGTTACAAACACATATTGCATAAACATCCCTGAAACTCAAGGCTTAAAAGAGGATGCTCTTATCAAGTTGCATTAACCTGAAAGAACTGATCATTCTGCACTGCTGAAAATCAAATGCAACGAAATTCCCAGACACCACTGATGTCCTTCAGATGCGCCAGGACTGGGATTCTATAATTCCTACACAAATTCACATACAAAGCAGAAACTCCATATTACCGCAATACGGCGCAAATGCAGCACTTAATTACTCAATGGGAGCCCAAACAGACCAGGATTCCGCACTTTTGCATGAGTTTACGAGAACGGCCCAACCAATCAAAAATGAAAGCGTTTTAAAACCAACTCCAGCGCTTCTGCTCATAGACGATTCCGCGCTTCTGCTCATGGAACGCAAAACGTTTAGGCCCATTTCCGCATGCAAGTGCCGACTGGAGTCCATCTGGTGCATAGCGCCATAAAATTATTGATAAATTATTGTGTTTTCGAGCCCTGTTGTTTCAGGCTGAGAGAAATAGCGAATTCGTATTCGGGTGACGATTTATGCTGAACAGATTGATATAGGTTAAAAATCACAAATCACGGAATATACGTAAGCAGGCCATGGAAGTTTGGCTTGATGTCATCATGTTTGTCTAAATCTAATTTGAAACAGCCCATCTCACATTTACAACTTCAAATAGCTATAGTAAAAAATAATAATTTGTAAACTCGTTTTTCTCCTGTTATAATTTTTTTTGAAAATGACGGAATAGGTCCACGAATTTCAAAATTGTTGAATGCATCTTTGACTCCTTCAAGAGACGCAGTCATATGCAGTCTGTTGTTCTATAAACCCGAATTACTTTAACACGCAGTTATTTCCTGTAATTTTCGAGCACAGCAACAAACCTATTTTTACAAAAACATGCCTTTCCGAAATTTGAAAAAAATCTGCTACCTCAATATCGGTTAAGCGCAAAAACAAGCATAAAGCTATAGCCAGTTTGGGGTTGTTGTGAGAATAAATTTCGGGCAACACAATATGACATATCGCCCATCCCAAAAACTTAAGCTTATGTCTCGACAAATTTTGCCGAATTCCATGCAACACGTTATTTATAGATTAGCTTAAATCACGAACAAAAAAAACAGCCTCTCCTTTCATTAACGCCCGCATCTCTCTCTTTCTTCATGACTTCGGATTGCTGACCATGGAAGTCATCATGGAAGTTCTCAACAAGCCAAAATTTTCAAAAACCCCAATTTCCATTCATCTCTTGAAAGCACGTCTTTGCACATCGTTTGAGAACTCCTTCCATTTTAAACCTTGTTATTTACTACAACGGTTTACAGCTCAATAGTTCAATTCCATTTGTTTCTTCTTGATGTTATTTTGATGCTTTTTGGTGGATCTTGGAATGAGGCTCTTTCAAAACTTTTAACTTTTTTTTTTGTTATCTTTCAATTTGCTGCAATTTTTAGGCGATATTGGGACAAGCTCCGGAGAAAATTCGTGCGCCACGCATTAATTCAAGATAATTTATTGGTTTGCGAATTATTAATATTGCGAATATTACGAATTTCAAATTCTACCATCAATTTTTTCGCTGCGCAATTTTGGATAACCAATTTTTCCTCAGCACCTGTTGCACCCCAGTTTCACTTAAGTAAATTTTGTTTTGCAAGTTTAGCTTCCCAATACCAGTTTCCCCATGATAATTTTTCCAATCCAGTCTCCCAATTTTGTTTGCAACTCTCATCGAAGTTATCTTTTTCCAAAGTTGGTTGGAAATATGAGAATGTCACCACGAAAATTTATAATTAGTTTCATCGCCATATTCAAGAAAAAAATACCGCAGTTGGGTAATGTAGCAAGGCAATGTCGCTCCAAAATTTTTCAATATTTTCCCATGATTTTTCAAAAATATAGATGTCGGGTAACAGAAATGAACCGTAGCTTTTAGGAATAGCATGGCTTGTTCGATCCGCATAACAAATTCATCATGGTTTCGACAATCATGCATTCCTATCATTATGCTGCAATTTCCTTTGGCGAAGTAAAAGTTTGTTGCAAATGAACTGTGTTTGTTATAAAATAAGTTATAAAAGTTAAAAAAAACTTTTTGTAGTTTATTAAAGTTCACTGTGGCGTAGTGTAACTTTAAATAAGTAAATTGCAGAAATTAAATAACCAATTTTTCCCCAGCACCTAATTACTGTATCCCAGTTTCACTTCAGTAATTAATTTTTCAAGTTTAGATTCCCAACACCGAAGTTTCCACAAGCGAATTTTCCAATCCAGTTCCCCAATTTTGTTTGCAACTCTGATCGATTTCATCTTTTCCAGTCCAGTTTTTGGGGCAAATGCATTTTGGAAAATTCACCCAAGCAGAAACCAAATTCACAAATAACGGTGGCGTTGAAGAGAAGGGAGATTGATAACTACCCTTAATGCCCGTTACAACCTGTTTAGGGTAAACCCCAAATTTTATGATTCCCAACTCAGTGTGTCTTTCCGCCCAAACTTCTTATTCTCCAGCATGTTCAAGGCAACAATTTTCAGAAAAAAAAATGCTTGACAAAGAAACCCGTGAAGATTATTCCGAAGTATGTTTTTCAAGGGTTTAATATCCTGTTGACTGATCAGTCCTACAGCCTGCGGTGGAGTTCACGCATGAAATACACGCTCTCGGCATTCAGTTATCTTCCTGCATATTTGGATTCCGCAAACTTTCCATCCCGGATGACTCCGAAAAGAACTTTTCGCCGGAACACTCTCTTTAAAATTTCAATTTCGGATGCCTGCGACTGAAGCAGACGAGATTGCAAACGTGCGTCGTCCGAAGCGGTAATCCTTTCCAGGAGAAAGAAAAACAAATTTGCCGAACTTCAAACACGACTCGTTCAGATTTTTCCCAATTTTATCCGCTACGTTAGTTCCGCGAGCACGAGTGAAATGAGACTGAGTTTCTCGACCATATCTAGCTAGTTTTAAAGTGCATAACTTCCCCCTTTCCGAACCCTCACCACACGGGTCGCGCCGGAAGCAGCCAGGCGCTCGGCAAATAATATCTTTTGGCTTGGAAGCCGTGGGATCCCACGTTTTGCGTCGAATCTTCTCGCGGACTGCGTTTCGCAAATAACCGATCTCCGGCGTGAGGCGGACAGCGGTGGCTTGCGCCGCTCGGCGTGCCTTTCCGTCTGAAAGCCGGCCCCGTATTCCGCACTTGTTGTCGCCAGCAGACGGTGGCCAGCCAATTGTACCCGGACAAAAGAATCCGGGAAATTATTTTGACTCCACTACTTTTTTGCCATTGCATTATTTCCATGTCGAGGTCTATTGTTTGTGCCAAACGAATTCGAACACGTTTTATTCCTTTCCTCTTTCAAAAGATATCTCACTTATTTCGGAGAAAAAAGAAGACTTGCCGGGGAATTGAAGCATCGACTTCTAATAACTGAGCAATAAATTTGAGTTGCATTGGGAACCATGGGCACAGGGAACCACTGCTTGAGTGTGCCACAAACTGTAGGGACGAGTGCTTGCAAAAAAAGAGTAGACGATTTGGCGAAAATGATTGCTTTTGCCTTTGTTTGCCAAAAACGACGACCTTCTCTTTGGAGACTCATTAGAAAAGTCGTCCATAAGGCCGCGTCAGAATGGTCAGACTTTTTTTCATCAGATTTTTTCAGATAATCTGTCCAAAACAGATTGTCACTTGCAACAATGGACAATCATGGTTCATGTTCTCTTCGGCATTCTCCTTTGCACACCGTTGCAAGTGGCAATATGTTTTGGACGGACGATCTAAAAAAGTCCGATGCAAAAAATCTGACCATTCTGACACGGCTTCTCCTTGTTCCATTTGAAGAAAAAAACTGAGAATGCTTCACATTCTTCCATTCAAATATGCCGAAAAAATTTAATTTCTATGCTGAGTTTACAGTGTTCGACCAAGCTTTCATTGTTGAAGGAATTCTGATTTCACTGTAAGCATAGTCTACTCCTCATTCCACTTGAAGATATGAGCTAAGGATGCTCCCAAGTGTGCTCAGAGTGAATTCAGAATTCTTTCAACAATGAAAATTCGGTCGATAACTTCATTCTCGGCATAGAATTTAAAGTTTTTCTGTGTATTTAAATGGAAGAGTGTGAAGCATTCTCAGCTCATATCTTCAAGTGGAATGAGCTGTACTTGAGAGCATTCTTAGCTCACATCTTCAAGTGGAATGAGGAGTACTCGTTGGGAGTAAGATTCCAGCATTTCCGCCTTGCCTTCAGCTGTTGTACATTCCAAGTTTGTACATTCTTTGTAAGCTCTGCTTTATCATTCCTGGACATTCCTGCAACTCTGATCAATTCCTGGAGGTCAGCCCGTCACATTCTCTGTCGTAAATTATCCTAAAGTGCGGCCACCTATGATGACTCACCATTCAGTTTTTCAAATGCAATTAACCTTCACTAAACTTACATTGCCACAATGTGCATCGAGTCAAATAAATCGCGAACCCGCGAATAGGCATATGGAACTGTAGCGTTGAGGTAGGCCTACGCCTATTGCGTCACACCACTTCTGCCGCAGCGTTGAAGTGCAAACGCAAAACACTCCTGCTGTGACACTTGACTGCTTGCAACAGATGTTAACCACATGAGGTCACAGCAGGTAGTGGCAGAAATCACTCATGAATCATTGGCGTAGGATTCTTCGCAGAGGGTGATCCAAATATGTAGGAGGATCTTTCTGCATGATATTTCCGATTCAGTTATTTCCCTCCCGGGATTCAGGAAACCCAAATTCTATGAACGAGAAGGCCTTGCGTCGCCAAAAGGGTGATTGTTGCCTGCATGAGGGCGCGCATCTTGTTCACAAAATTTATTTTTTCCACAGCCGGCAATTGACCGAGTCGGAAAGAATTTTTTGACATTCATTGACATGCATAGTCAGTGAAAGTAAAGATTCACGACGTCTCTCTATTGTTGACATAAGTCTATCGCCCGTATTCCCCATTGCAACTCACCCTCAGGTGCAACTCATTAGTCAATTCAATGGATAGATTTGTGTTTGAAAAATTTCATTTCTATTTACAACATTGATTCATTTTCCATTGTTGCGAAATATGCTTCCGTCTGTTGAATTGGCTAATGAGTTGCACCTGAGGGTGAGTTGCAATGGGGAATACGGGCGTATGTCTCATTCATGGATTCATACTCGAATCATTGTTGCGATGCGTGTGTGACGAATCACTGACTCTTCATTGTTGCGACCGTTGCATACGTTTATGTTATTCTTGATTTGTTTATTCGTGACAATTTACTTCATTTTTGTTTTCTGAAAATTCCTTCCTCATCACAAAGCATTGTCTATGCAGGCTCCAAAAGTCTCTTGACATCCCCGCAGATAAGTTCATTGCAGTTTTGAGACAATTTATTTAATTTGGACCGCGCTTCTGTCAATGCTCGTGCAGTCGAGGTTCAAGAGCACTGGGGAACACTTCAAAACTTCAAAACAGGCGTCTATCATTCCAAAAACGATTTGTTTGCTTTTACCGACTCGTAAATTCAATATGAAAGGAATACCTGCCCTAAAATAGAGACTTTAAATCGTTATTTAGATTGTGATTAAGCAACTGGTGACTTTTTAGTCTGCTTTTATTTACTTAAAACTGTCTGAAAACTTTTAACCGTTACCCGAGGCGATAACGAAAGAAAGTCAACAAGAAATCTCTAGGATTTTGGCCGATTTAGAAAGTCCAACGAAAAGCCGAGCATGGGACTGTGGCAAACTTGCAAAAGAGAATTCTTTTTAAGCAGTCGAAGCATTGGAGCCATTTTGCGGTTGGGGAAAGATGGAAAAGGTTCTATTGGTGTGTCAAAAATCGCCGATTACCAATCGTAAATCGAAAAGTTGACCGACCACATACGGAGTGATCAAGGCTTTACTCTTGACCCTCTGCCAATCCTATAAAATAAATTAATTTTTGAGTTTAGATGTTTTGGTTTTGCAAGGATAACCTGAAGTCAGACTATGCTCATAATTCAGTGGGAATCTTCCGTTGGTGCGAATTTTTCACGGTTATTTTCGTAACGATTTTTGTATATTTTTGGAAACTAGAAGGCTTTCTCTACAACTCTTCCGCAGGTCGTAACCATGTTGTAACGGAAAAAATTGCGCAATCTTTGAAAATACCTGGAAGGAACCCGGAATTTTACAACACCGAAATTTGAGCACATTTTTTTCTCAATTGGTTTGAGAGTTTTTCCCGACGAAAGGTTGGTATCATTATACATGTGTGGAAGCGCTCATTTTTCATCTTTGCACCACAGCAAGCCACATCAAAAACCTTCGCTTTGTTCTGGCGGATATCCCCTTTAAACGCCGCAATCTAGTAGCACACAGTTTGGCAACACGAAAATCCCGGAGTTCCTCCACTTCTTCCTTAAAACGTTTTGCTACAAAGTTGTCAACCTTCTCTTGCGAAACCACTCGTGAAGATCTCATCCCCAGCGCACCCCATTTTCTACTGGGGATGGTTTTCTTCCATATCGATTTAGGGAAAATGGGCAGACTTAGGACAGCTGAAGCGACGGAATTTTTAAAAACTGCTATGGAAGGCAAGAAAATCACTTGCTTGATACAATTCGATTTGGAGTAATGTTACGTGAAACCCGTCGGTAAGAATTGCAGCTCAAAATTGTTGGTGCAACATGCGCAATACCGACATCTTCAATTCGATGTCATTGCTCAAGTACGAGTACCCAGAGTTGCCAAAAAGCTCATAAAATTATTTTGATGCAACTCCCACTTTCCTCTTTTTTGATCTCAGGCTGTGAGTCCGCACCAGATCAGAAATTTCAGCTTTCACATTGCAATTTACCGCAGTTTTTCGTCGATAAAATACGTTTTAACTCATTTACCAAATTAAATGGCCATTTTTGAGATTTAAAAAAAAAGAACACTGCTCCGTGTGACTTTCATTTATATTTCAGAAATCTCATTTTTGTTAAAGTTACAATTTTATACTGCGTAATTTCCTCATGGGAAAACTTCGAGCATGAAGAGAAATTAAAGTTTCAAG
>JASGXE010006915.1:0-19036 GCA_030068105.1 Sinentomon sp. SZTP_YWyxl | reverse complement strand
GTGTTTCCTTTCCTCATGAAATTTCTTCGCCTTTTGTTCAGCAACACCCTTGCGCAATAATTTTTGTCTTGCATTTCGGTGTCACCTTTTTCAAATGTCTACACTCTACCCATTTTTTTCGCACAACGCCGTTGCTGAAGACGGCCTCATGTGCATCAGGAAATAATGTTCAGATGGACGACCTGGCATATTTTGTATAAATTACACAAAGGATGGCATCATTTTGTCAGCGACTACCGTACCTGCTATTCTGTTATTATTCGTAGGACCTTGAGCGTCCTCAAGATAATTCACCCATGCCTGCGCAACAGCGGCACTCAGGTTGTGGCATGCACGGATTCTGTATTTCGATGAGTGGTGGGTAAAGAAACGAGCTTGCGAATTTCATTTTTGCATGCGAGTTTTTCCTGCAGAATTGACCACGGAATTGTGCTGTATTTGTTCCGAACGAGGAGTTGATATTGCACATTGCAAATTTGGTTCCTGCACATTTGCAAATTATTTGACAGCGCCACAAGTGGAATTGCGCTGTTCTCGCCAAAACCAAACTTGAAGCATCACCACATGCGGTCCTGAATTTTTCATCGAGAAAAAAGTCACTGCTGTGCGAGGTACAGTGGCAGAAGCTTTAATGTTGGTATTTATGCCAGTCAATTTGTCAATGGAATCTATTTTCGGAAAAAGGGAACATATCCGAATATTTTCGGTTTTGAGTTGGCCAGCTGGACCTGATTGTCGACTGCTCTGACATGAAGCTTGTCTGCGATGGTTGTTCGCATCATCAACTCCTCGGACAAATATTTGCTGGGGCTCCATCGCACACACCATTATCTAGCTCATCGATTTCAATGCCATTTAGCAGCTTGGACGCAACGATCCACCAGGTGCATAAGACACTATCACCTTCCATCATCAGTCAGTCAGCTTGCATCACAGCACCTTTCACTGGCATAGGTATTTGACCATCATAATGGTTGCCGCTGCGCAAGAACGAAATGGACAATGATGATCATGAAAATAAAAAAAATTCTTTATTCTTTCAATCTCGAATTTCGACTGTTGCCGATGACTGTCAACGTCCATCGGCCTTCCATCGCAGTTGAGCAGGCAGCGCCCTGCATGCTTGAATGTGTCACCCGCGCAAAATGCAAAAATGCAAGCCTACACGCCTGTAGCAGTGCACGAACGCGTGCCAGCAAGCCATTCTTTCCCCTCCGATGCGAACTGCATCGTGCTAGCCTACAGCAGGCTTGTTCCGCATCCATTCCACGCGCAGAGCTTGCTGCTCCTTCGCGAATTTTAATTGTCTAATCTCGTATTACGTTTTTGCACGAAGCGCCGGCAAGCTGGCTCCCTTGTCCTGGCTCAACGCCGATAACTGATACTGCTGCTGCATAAAATTTGCACACTCTTTGTACAGTGTAAAAGAATTACTTATTTTTCCCGTTCATTTTCGCAGCAAGCCCTGATGAGCAAGCTCCTCAGCTCCCCTCGACCGAATCAACTTACGTAGCTGCTGCCTCGTAAAATTTGCATACCGGTTTCGCACACCATCATCTTCACGCACCAGGTGCACCATCACCTGCCATCACCAAATTTATTCAGCAACGCAATAGCTCTCTCACTCTCTAACTCTCACAACTCTCAACACTCATGCAGCCCTGCCGGCCACAACACCCCTGCCACTAACGATCATCTCTTCTCACTCAATACCTCACGCACGATCATGACTTCACAACACACACTCACATTTTCAGACTCTTCTTTTTAACAAACTTTCGTAGCTTCATTTTTTCACAATTAACACACTCTGTATTCTCGCAATTCTCGGTACAGTGCAAAACGTATTACTTAGGTGCGTCAAAAAGCAACAAACACTATACTACTCTTTTGCTGAAAGGAAAATCGCAACTGTTTTCTTTTTCCAAGGGGGAAATTTGCAATTGGCTTTCTGCAACTTGCATTTTCGTAACCGGGACTCTCGCAACTGGTCCTTTCGCCGCAAGGAAATCCGCAACTGTTTTTTTGCAACGGGGAAACTCGCAATTGGCTTTCTGACAGCGTGCATTTTCGCAACCGGGACTCTCGCAACTGGTGCTTTCGCCGAAGGCTGATTAGCAACTGCTTTTTGCAACGGAAACTCGCAATTGGCTTTCTGACAATTTGCATTATCGCAACCGGGACTCTCGCAGCTGGTGCTTTCGCCGCAAAGAAATTCGCAACTGCTTGCTAATTTTTGCAGTGAGAAACAAGCAAATAGTTTTCTGGCAAGTTGCATTTTTACAACCGGAACTCTCGCAACAGGTGTTTTCGCTGACAGGAAATTCGCAACTTTTTTTTGCAACAGGGAAACTCGAATGATTTTGTGGAACTTGCATTATCGCAACCGGAACTCCCGCAACTGGTGCTTTCGCCGAAAGGAAATTCTCCGTAAAGAAAATTGCAACTATTTTTATTGCAACAGGGAAACTCACAAATGGTTTTTGCAACTTGCATTTTCGTAACAGGCACTCTCGTAACTGGGTTTAGCCGAAAGGAAATTCGCTTCTGTTTTTTTTGCAACGGGTGAATGTGCAAATGGCCCTTTTCAATTCGCACTTTCGCAACGGGGACTGCCGCAACGAGAGTCCCCGTTGAGAAAGTGACAGTTGCCAAAGAGCTATTTGCAAATTCACCGGTTGTAAAAAAAAAATCAATTGCGAATTTCCTGGTTGTGAAAACACAAGTTGTTTCTGCTGCTGCACAGGAAATTCTACCTGCTGACAATTTTGTTTATTTAGGCCATCCTGTACTGCAGAGTTGCTTGTTTTATGATACAAATGCATCTCTTGTGTGACAAATCAGCAACTACTTCGTTCTATTTGAGAATTCGTTTTTTTTTCGAAAACCAAAGAAAACAGAAACAGGCCTCTGTGGTGAAAATGTTGAGCGTCCCTGCATCTGCTCTTTTGATGCGGCTGCTGGGATGCAGCGGCTTGAGGTGCGGCGGATGCGGCGGCTGAAGATGCGGCGGTAGATGAGAAATAAAAGTTTCACTTTGGATGCTCTCTGTCTTTCATTGCACGACTCTGTTGTTGCGAAAAAGGTGTTCTCAACAGCCGCTCCAAATTTCGACGCAAACAAAACCGAGTTTTCCCTTCATTTTGAATGCCGGAAGAGGCTAGCGTTTGCACCATGGAAAATATACCTGCTGCGAGGCTAGCTGCTTCTCTCTTTCTTTCTGTTTCTCTCGCTGTTCTCTTTTTATGTGTTCAATCCTGCAATGCTCCCTCTCGACATGCTTTCTGTGCCCGTTTCCATTTGCTGCGATGAGAACGCGAGCCTGCTGACCAACGCAAACCCATTGAATGCATACTGTCCTGCGCCTTCTGACATGCTTTCGTGCGCATGTGTCACGATGAACAAGGAAAGCGTGTCACTGAGAGGACAAACCGTTGAACGACGGTTTTGACTCCACTGACACGCTTTCGATCCCGTCATTCCACGAGTGCCTGAAACGTGTCACTGAGAGGACAAACCCAAGATGGTGATTTCTAACTCTTTGGACACACAAGCTCGCCTCACTGAGCGGACAAATTCGACACACTTTTTTTTCACTCTGACATGGTTATTTCTTTGTGTGTGCTTGGTTTGAAAAAGAAAAAAACACTGGCTGACACTGGTGCAATGGTTGCTTTTGCTCATTGTTATCAATGATTTGCGAACACAGGATTTTTTTTCAAACAGCAAAATTAAATGGAATAGAAAAATGACTTGAAAAACAAATATATACGATAAAGCGCGAGCGGTGAAAACGGAAACGGTAAAGACTGCAAGCAAGTGGCCGTGTCCAGTGAACAGACGTAGCTCTGGTATCGAACACCTGCGGTGCGGATGGACTCCTCTTATCAGCAAGCGATATCTATTGAGTTTTCAAAAAAGTTATCGGCGTTCAGTCCGTGTGTGCATGACGCGTCAATAATGAACATCCATTGTAACTTTGGCAAACGCAATCGCAACAGGGTGGCCCGATGGTTCTACCTAGGCACACGATGAGGGCATGCACTCAATTGGGAATGAAGAGGGGCAAAAATTCATGGCTGCTCTATGAATTTGCGAAGAAAACTTGAAGGGAGCGGCCGGGGTCCTGTTCACTGATGACAACAGATTCTGTTCAACATGATCAGAAACACTTGCAAGCAGCATTTGGTCGTCGGAATGAATCGTCTGACATCGGAGCAACGCGTGAATGTTGTGAAATGGCAGTGTTGCGTCAAACTTTCAACGGTTTGCGACGTCTCTGTCGAAACGAACAAATCTGTCAACAGAAAACTGCTGTGGCCTGAAGTTGTGTTTGGTTTAAATTGAAATTATGGCTGCTGAACAATGCCCAATTCCAGGCAGCACAATTCGAACACCCTGTCGTTGAGATGCGGGCAATTGCTCGTTCGACTTTTGCCATTCCCAATGAAAACAATAAAAACACAATTTGGTTTTTTTCGCGCAGAAAAATATTGAAAAACAAAATATGCCGAAGACGCGTTTGTTCTCGACCGTCCCCGACGTCAGCCTCACCTAAAATAGGTGCGATTATCGTTTCCATTTTCGCCGTACATCCTTATACATGTATAACTAGGAAACAGGAGACAGGCTTCCCGTTGCAGACGAGCGATCAGCTTTTTTCTTTCGTGTCCCAGTTGCTCGTGCCGTGTCCCAGTCGCTTTTGCTCCTGCACAATCGACGGCTGGCTGCACAAGCGGTCTGTGGGCGGCAATTGTTGTGCAAGTTGTGCTGAGTTTGGTGACTGAGAGGCCAAGAAGCAGCGCCTCCCTAGAAATCCGAGGGAGGCACTGCCTTTTCACCGCTCAAAAACAAAACACTGCTGCCATGTAATGTTGTCTCTGGTCATAAAATTCTTATTGAGTGGTGTTCAAGTTCAATGATTTTGGGATTCTTGGCAGTGACCCGGAATTTTATTTCTCCGAAACTTGAGCACTTTTGTTCCTCAAATGGTAAATGGTTTCAGAGTTTCACCCCACAAAAGGTTGGGATCATAGAACGTGTATATGTATTGTCTAACGAGAAATTAAATCCCAGCAGCAATATCGGCTCAGTTGCGTTCGGTGTCATTTTACTGGTTAAGTTACGTTTCCTGCAGTGTTTTTTCCTTGCAGCGTATTGAAAAAAAAAACGAAGCAAGGAAAAAACACTGCAGGAAACGTAAGTTAACCAGTAAAATGCCACCGAACGCAACTGAGCCGACATTGCTGCTGGGATTTAATTTCCCGTTAGACAATACATATGTGTGGAAGCGCTAATTTTTCAGCTTTGTGCCATGCGAAACTGCATAAAAAACCGTCGCTTGGCTCAGGAGAAACTTAACTTTCTGTGGGCATTGCACCGCGGTCCGCCATTCACTCGCATGTCTTTCGCAGCGCACACCCCCTCTAAAAAACGCCGCAATCCAGTAGCACACATTTTCGACTCACGAAAATCCCGGAGTGCTGATGGAATGTGCTGATGTGAGTGCTGATGTGTTATGGCTGATGTTTCGCTGGTTGTTTTGTTTGGCCAAAAAAATAATGCAACCAGTTGTCCTGTTCCTTCTGAGTTTCTTCTCTGGTGAGCCACTTCTCTTTGAGCTTTGTGGCGAAAATTGTGCTTGGGGTGCGGGTGGAGGAGTTCGGTGTCTTCGCGGGATGCGGTCCTCGTTTGCGTCCCATCCTGTCCTTTCCATCCTGTCCTTTCCAAACCGAACTTAATCCATTAATTCAATATTCGAGCATCGGCTGCTCAGTCGTGTCAAAATGCGTCACGACACAAGAATATGGAACGAAAGCGCAAGCAGAAAAAAATAACCGAAAAAATCCCCATGTTTCGCATTTCTGCAAAATCCATTTGCGCTGTTGATGGCGGACAAAACTCGGAATTTCCCCAAACCATCGATTTCCCCAGACCTTCCCCAAAGGTGCAAAATTTCCCCAGAAGGAAAAAAATTTCCCCAATCCGCCACACTGCACAGCATCCACACGCGACAGCAGGTACCTGCATGCACACATGCTGCGGTGTCTGGTGTGCGGGTTTCTTTCTTTTTTGTGTGGTGTTGTTGACTGAAATCATTGATTCCTGCATTCATTGACTGAAACAAAACGCAACCTGTTGTCCTGTTCTTTCTTCTCAGCTTGGCTTCAGGTTGCCGTCCTGTGCCAGTGCCTTTTGGCCTTGTCTCCTTCATTGTCAGCGTTGGGATGCAAATTGTGCATGGCGCTGGCCCTGGCATGGGGGTGCGGTGAGTGAGGTTCGGAGTTTTCGCAGCCTGCAGTGTCTGTTCATTGTTGCGCTTGCTGGTTTGTTGAGGTGGGGCAGGGGAAAGAGCAATTTTGTTTTTGTTGTGCCATTTTGTCATTTTTTCACCGATTTTGACCAAAAACTATACAGCAACGCACCACATTGAAATCTTCACCTCCACAAAAATTGGGTACGATCTGTTAACAACTTTTTGAGTTATCGTTGCACACAAATTGTGGTTTGCTGTCCGTTGTAGACTCGCTTCGCTCGTCAACAAATATATAAAGGGCGAACGGCGAAAATGGAAACGAAAAACACTGCAAGCAAGTGGCCGTGTCCATTGAACAGACGTAGCTCTGCTTTCGAACACCTGCGGTGCGGTAAGACTCCGCTTATCTGCAAGCAATATCTTGAAAGTTTTCAAAAATGTTTTCAGCGTTCCGTCTGTGTGTGGATAACGCGTCAATAAAAACAATCCATTATTTAACTTCGGCAAATGCAATCGCAACAGGGGGGCCTGGGTTATGCCTGCACACGATGAAGGCACTCAATTGGGAATGGAGACGGGCAAAAAAGCATGTGCTACCCCTTGCACTTGCGAAAACTTGATGGGCAGTGCTCCCACAGGCCTGGTAGCCAGTTTCCGAACCCTGCCGCGACTTCAGATGGCAGGCCGGGGCCCCCAGCGAGCACTGCTTTTTCCATGAGAGGGGACAGGGTTAGGTCAGGTCCAGATACCGATAAGAAAAAAAAACATTTTCTTGCAAGTAATGGCCCCAAACGAGCATTCTTGCGCAAAATGCTCTCAACCATCTAAAGTCGCGGCAGGGTTTGTAAAAACTCGGCCGGGTCCTGTCCTGTTCGACATGATCACAAACACTTGCAAGCATAGCATTGGTCGTCAGAATGAATCGTCTGACTGTGGAGCAATGACACGTGAATGTTGTGAAATGGGTGGAGGTATGCTTCTTCCACAAAGAGTGAAATGCACGCACTAGTCGAAATTTCAACGGTTTGCGACGTTTCTGTCGAAACAAATAAAAATAAATCTGCCTGGAAAACTGCCCTGAAGTTGTACATGTGTATGAAGAAATTATGGCCGCTGAACCATTCCCAATTGCAGGCAGCGCAATCCGAACACCCTGTCACTGAGATGCAGGCACTTGCTCTTTCAACTTTTGTCATTCCCGATGAAAACGATAAAAACAAAATTTGTTTTTTTTTTCGCACCGAAAAACATCGATAAAAAAAATTCCCGACTGGCGCGTTTGCTGTCGACCGTCCCCGACGTCAGCCTCACCAAAATATAGGTGCAATTATCGTTTCCATTTTCGCCGTTCACCCTTTATAACGAAAAATATTGCATTCGTGTAACAGTGGAAATTTCATCAAGCACAGTCGGACTTCGATGGACCCTGCATCCCAATGAACCGGAAAATGGGAAATTCTCCTGCATTCGATGAGTTAGACGAACGATACTGTTCCATAACACACGGATCACTGAAGTTTGCAACCTCAAATACAACATTTCGATGACAAGAGAGGTATATCTAAAGTTTCGCGCGCGGTAAGTGAATGAAATGCTCTTTGGCATGAAAAAAAATCCTGTCCAAGGTTTTTTTGGCCCGATAAAGGAAAACCAACAAGTCTGAAAAATTTGTTGCAAATTTGTTGCAAAAACTTTGTTGCGAAATTTGTCGCGGATTCGTCAGATTGGTACTGTGGAATTGAAATTTTCTTTTGCGTTGCTGTGGCTTCGCTTTGAGGAGAAAACTGATTTGGCACATGATGCGTCTCAATGCAAATGGAGCAGGCCGAATGTTTGTGTTTGCATGTGCATGCAGATGTGCGTGCGCTCCCATGAGCGAACGCGTGCGTGGATGTGTATCTGGTCAAGGCATGCAGCCGCCCACTATCAGCCACTTAATCAGGTGCGACCAAGACCGCCAGCTTGTTTTCGAAACCCACCCAAATCGCAAGTTGCACTGACGTCATTTTTACACAGACGTTCTGAAAGCACATTTGATCAAAGGAGAAACTCGAAAGCAAATTTCGGCAGCTGCATCGGTGGTCTGGTGGTCAAGGCACTGGACTACTAATACGACGCATGGGGATCGATTCCAGCAGGGACCAATTATTTTTAGATTCCTCTGGCTGGGGGACTTTTTGCATCTTTTGGCTGGGGGACACCAGGCGGGAGGCGGAAACCAAGAGCAGGGCAGGTCAAGGGAGGTTAGGAAAGGTCAGGCAGGTTGACATAGCTTTAAAAATGTTCATAAGTGGTGTGTAAATAAGGTTTTTGTTGCAATGAAATCAGTGCAACCTGCGATTTCGGTATGTTTCGAAAATACGCAGACCACCACGTGCACGACCAATGAAATCGTCGCCATTCTTCACAATATTATAGTAGAATCATTGTTTCATAAAGAAACACAAATTTTTATGATAAATATGTCTGGATGTTAAGAAGAGAGCACAGATCATGAATAAAGTTACCACATTCGCCTTTAGGGCTATTTTTGCGAATCCTGTACTCCTTCCCCAAAGCACTGTGTAATTTTTGTCAGAGTATTTGCATTCATATTCGCCGCCCGGTGAGACCAATAGCGAGTGGCCTTTCGCCAACGATTCAGCACATTCGTCCACTGTTCCAAATTCCATATTGGTCATCTCATGGAGCCACTGTAAGCCTGAAAAGTATTACCCAAACAAGACATTCTTATTCTTACATTTCAGGTTTTTTTCAGCGAGTGGCATGTGCATTTCTTTTAGATATGTGGGCTTTGCGTTTTCAGGCGATGTTTCAGATGCACTCAAAAGTAAAGAGACGCAAAATTTTTTCCGGTCTTAAATTTTGGAGATAAAGGGCCCTATACCTCGCAAAATGGGCCATTTGAGGAAATAGTGTCGAATATTGGTAATCATACCACAGTATCAAAACTTTTAGGATAATTTCTTTATTCTTTCTTTATTCTTTAAATCAATACGACTGCGAGGTGGCAGAAGAATCACAAGTACAGAATACAAAATGAAAATGTCGATAAAAAAGGAAACTGGCGACAACCAAAAATTCTGCATCAAACAATCAAATCAAAACAACGCACTGCAAAAATAAGAATCAGGATTGGACAGCAACTTGCGATGGCAACAGCCCAGAACTAACAAGGTATTTTTGGATCATGGAAGAGTCTGAAGGAAGGGAGTTCCAATCGCGAATTGTGCGGGGGAAAAAAGAATTATGGCACTCACTTAAAGAACAGATGGGGTGGGTAAAACAATTCCGCGTGAAGATTGAGACAAAATCCTCGCCAGTGTTGTATGATATTTTGAAACCGTGGCAGAATGAATGACGAGATTCTCTGCATGTCGTTGATGAATCCGAAATTAAAATACGGAAGTTGGGAAGCGGATGCAGAAAATCCCAAAGTGCCTGGAGTGGTCTCCGTGAACTAAAACTTTTTGCAGTTTCCATCTTGTCCAGAAACATGGTGACTTTCCATTGCGACGGACATTCTTCCAGATCCAACATGGCATTCAAAAACTAACTAATTGCCGACTAGTAATAAACATGCATTCAAAGAGTGTAGAAATTGTCTGAAAAATGTGCATCTGGCGTGGAAAAAAATTGCATTGACGTGTGATAAGTGTATCACAAAGAATGAAAGCGATACCACTGTAACAGATAAAGTCACAAGCGGAAATCTTCGAAATCCAAGAGCAATAAAATTTTATCAGCATTTGCTGTTACGGATAACCCGAAAGATTGAAATCGCGTGAGATTGAACCAACCCTTATATTCTAACGCGTTTTTAAGCCGATGCGATTTCTCAACTCAGAACTCGCCATGCAATGTTGAATATCCATGTGCAAGCAATTGATGCAATAATAATTGATGCAGCTTCATTCTAATACGTGTCAAAACGAAATGTAGTGAAATATCTACCGAATAATTTGGTAGATTCCAGCTGATTGAGACGCGTGTCGAAATAAGTCCCTGTACCAATGCTTGTCGTTAAATTCACTCAGCTTTTTTTTTATTGTGAAAGATACTAACACAGCCAATAACCTTATTGTGATGCGTGTCAAATCTTACTATGCTGGCACCATTATCTGGGAGAAAAAGCACTGCAGACCACGCCTCATTCCCACGCGTTTCAAAACGCACAAGAGTGGCAACATCTTCTGAGATTGAGATTCTGTCAGTATTGTCCTAGATTTGACCATATTTTCAAACCCTCTATTTCTGAGATATTGACTATATCTTGTCAGATTATAATCATATCTTGTGAGATTCTGACTAAATTATGAAGCGTCTCAGAACGAATCACCGCAGCTAGATGTATTGATGGATGGAATTCGCCGGCGCTTTACATGCATCTACGAGTACAATGCATATTTAATGTGGGTTATTCTCTTTAAAATAATTACCTGTCCCACGTCAATATCATATGCGTGATAATAATCACATCAAATAATGATCACCAGGCCAGAGCTGAAAAAGGGTATCTGTATCAGAATGGAAGTTGCAAAGCATGGCCACATTGCAAGGATAGACGGAAAAACCATGATGCGACTCACACTTTGACCACCAGGCCAGAGTTGAAAAAGAGGGGATCTGCATCAGAATAGAAGTTGAAAAGCATGGCCACATCGCAATGCATTGAATCTTCCACATCGATTTGTGGAAAATTCAAACCAATTACTGAATTTGTCGCCATCACATTTTTTCAGCACATGGGCCTTGCCTCTCGTCCAAGGTTGATATCTAGTTTATGGTAAAAGTTTTTACTAACCAGGGATCTTGCGTAAAATTCTATGTGAAATCACTCTTATCTTGATATTATGATGTTGAAAAAATTCCGATACTAGATAGAATGTGTCGTTTATATGCTGACCATGGTATCCCGCGAAGATTGCGGGACCTTTGTAGATGTTTTCAATGCCACTGATAGTATAATCTGTTTGAGGAAGTAAAGGTTTGATAAGAACACGTAGAACGGTACTTTTAGCAGTGCTATGGTGTGGTGGTTACATGGCGGCATCTGTTGACTAACGTCAACTCCGTTTTCGACATTAGTCGTACCACGAACATTTCTGCAAGCGAATTCTACCGGATCCACCCAAACTGCCGATGATACAGAAAAGATATAATTGATGATATAATTTTTCAATTTCATTCGCTTTTAACATTTGTTACTTGATGCAACTTCTTAAACTTCCTTTTGTTCTGTCATGTTTGCGTTTTGAGAACAGTTTGGAATTCCATATTCCAAACAAGTCTTGCGACAAATTTTTGTGAGATTGGTTATAAAGCAAACACAATATTTACCCAGGAAAAAAACAATCATTGTATTTTTCTACCGTACATGTCAAGTAAGTCATCACATTGGCGACAAGTTTCACGCTGTGATTGAGAGACTTTTGATGAAAAGCCTTCCATTTCCAGCAGCTCATCCATGCACAATGCGGCACTAAACCTCGCCAATTCCGCAGGAAAGAACATCCACTCTTTTAATGTCAAACAGCGCTGTCAAACCCTGCTTAAATTGCAGGATCGGGAACGGGACGGCGACGCCGCAAGAGAAGGAAGCTAGTTACGCAAATATTCAAATTTCTCGTCAAAACAAAAATTTGATTTCGGCTTGGGCACCTCTAGTCCGGGATTCACAGTTCAAACACTGCTGTCAACAAGGCAATTCTTTCCGATCGGCCAGCCTTAAGGTTGTCTGCTTGAAATGGCTAAGATGATATGGTCACCTGGTCGAGCTGCACCATCGGTATTTACAATTATTGCATACAATTTTCCCATTGCTCGTGATATCGCAGCAAATATAAGGATTACTCTGTTGGATTAGCCTGGTCGATAGGTGGATAAACGTCACATGTTTATGACTTTTTGCGATAAAATAAACTAGTCCAGTTGTGTGAGACTGTCGCTGAAAAAAATTACTTAAGCTTACAGTGAAAAACAATTGCTTAGGCTTACTGTGAAGTAACCTCCCCTCCCATACAAAATATTTTGTCCATAAATACTTTACTGGTCTCCAAAATTCTTGCTCCATCGGTGTACCCCTAATTTTATAGGATGCTCTCTTCCTGGAAAAAAGCGAGAGTAGAACACGGTATAACTCCCATCGAGAAATCACTTGTAATAAACGAAATTGTGCGAACGAAGTTAGAAGACTGTAACCACAATATCAAGGAATGCCTGTGGAGTTTACAGCAAAAGCGCTTTTCCTAATCAGATCCATATTGGCAACTATTGTACTTTTAAATTCTGCTGTGTACATGCCCAATTTCGGTCCAGTGAGTTGTCTGGGTGAATTTGCTTTCAGCATGTTAAAATGCAAGCTGACGAAGCTTCTAAAATTGGTGCCTTGCATCGTTCGACAATTTTTTTCAGTTTTTCTTAAATCGCGAAGTGGTGCCTTTGTTTTTCCAAACTAACTTTTAGTCGCAATCCACCATATCTCGATAACCGGCAGTTCATTGTGACAATCATTGTTCAGGATTCTCAGTCCAATTAAGACTGGTGTCCGTCAAATTCGTTCTGTCTCACCCTTACTATTTATTTTTTACGTAAACAAGATCCCTAGCGCACGTTGATGGAGGTTCGGGTATGTAGTGTGCTGGCCAATTTAGTATAATCTGAATTCAAAACCGGATCCCGAGGTAGCTGCTCTGCCAGCCTATTGCGACACATATAATCCGAATTTCTAAGGCTTTTCGCAATTTTTATATAATGCTCACAGTGACCCTGTGAGCATTATCTAATAATCGATACATTTATTCTATTCACCTTCCCCGGAAGATAAAATAAATGATATTATCCCATTGAACTTACCAGTAAAGCCCGTATATAATTGAAATGAGGGCCAATTCGACCATATGCAGTTGCCCAAAACAGATTGGCAGCAGGAAGAAGAATGCAAACCAGAATAAATACCAAATGCACGCGATGACGAGGCAGTAGAGTTCCACTGTAAAGCTGTTAGGATTATCTGAGGATTGTTCACTGTAGTCGACTTCGGCAGCCAAGGATAATCTATCCAATGACCCAACGTCGTCCGCAACAATTCCGAAAATGTACGCTATCATGATCATACCGGGTCTTTAATCACAGTTAATTCCTTTGCACGTTTAAATGGAGAAGAACCCAATCTCCTGCAAAGCAGGAAAATCCAGTGATCCACGATTTGAAGTATCTCCTCCCTGCCACAGGATATTCCTGATTCCAATTAAAAATATCACAGTTATCCTGCCATTCCAAGCCTCCATGATGCTAAGCACAAGCTTTGTTAATTGTTTCGACACTGTCAAAACAGTTGTTTTTCAATTTCATGGCACATCCATTACCACCTGCTGCAGCAGAACTGGAGCCCTTCTTGTAATAGATCAGCAGCTTCACCGCATGCTACTTTTTTGATCACAAAGTGAATGTAGGCGTATTGGAGGTTTTTTGTTAACATAGCATTGATGATATTCAAAAAGAGCAAAGCTACTTACTGCGGCCTGCTGCCGCATGTATATCGTAAGTGGCTTTGCGTCATGATGTGAAGACGCAAAGCCACTTAGTTGTCATGTCAGGACATGTTCTCAGTGTCTTTTAATTTTTTTTGCTTTCCACATTCGGCACAAATTCGCATTGGTTCGGCTCATTTCATGTTTACGCAATTTTGACCTTACCAGGGCAATTGAACTTTTGGACATAGACCACAATGGGAAAGCCGACTTCTTGCTCTGCAATGACTTATGACAAACCGAGCTCCTTGAAAAATACCGATGGCAGCGAGCCACTTCGGACCGCACAATACCGATGGCAGCGAGCCACTTCTGACCGCAAAATACCGATGGCAGGGAGCCACTTCGGACCGGAAAATATCGATGGCAGCGAGTCACTTCGGACCGCAAAATACCGATGGCATCGAGCCACTTCGGACCGGAAAATACCGATGGCAGCGAGTCACTTCGGACCGCAAAATACTGATGGCAGCGAGCCACTTCGGATCGCAAAATACCGATGGCAGCGAGCCACTTCGGACCGGAAAATACCGATGGCAGCGAGTCACTTCGGACCGCAAAATACCGATGGCAGCGAGCCACTTCGGATCCCAAAATATCGATGGCAGCGAGCCACATCGGACCCCAAAATACCGAAGGAGCATGCAGAGGTGTGGGATCAAGAAACTTGTGGTATTATGCTCAGTTAGCTCATTATGAAATTGTTACTCTTTGGACGTTTGGGCTCTATCAAACTGAACAGAACATGGAAAGCGAGATCACCGAGTTGATAATTTTCATCATTTTTGTTGAGCAATTCCTCCAAACCAGAGAAATTCCAAATGGTGAAAAAAAAACCGACGAGTGAATAAAAGAGGCAAATGACGACACACCCTGATATACATAAGCAAAGTGGCAGGTCAATATCTGATTTCTGTCATTCTATAAGAGTTTTCACTTGTGTCTTTCCATTTTCAAAGTGGGACACCACCTTTATCGTTGCCGTCTATTTGCTACACTCGGCAATCAGCATTAATGCATCTCGTTAATCATCTGTATGAGGAATTTAATTTGTTTCCGGAATAGCAAAAACTTTTGAAGCGGTATAAGTATAGTGGTTAATCTTAATAAAAATGTACTCTTGGTGATGCAAAATGGCTTTTTATTCAATTTTAATGGATCAGCCACATTATTTCCGAAGACACATTCAAAAAATATATGAATTTAACAGGGAATGTGTACCTATCGCTTCAATAGAACCAAATCCTCCATTTCAGCTTTGTAGGTGACTCTTGATGCGAGACAAAGGGATGGAAGTTAAGGGTAGTGTATGGAAAATGACATGAAAAATGAGTATAAGCAGAATAATAGATGATGAGAATGATAACAGTGGAGAAACGAAGAGGAAGGACAAATGTCTGCGATCAATATTCTTTGGCAAGCAGTTTGTTCTTAACTTTCTTCCTCAATCCGAATCTCTGCAGTAGAGCACTCCAAATACTTCCGGGAAGCTCTTGGTTTTCCCTGATGAGGTGCCTTAGTTCATCAACAACCTGAAACCGAATTAGATTACGAATCTGCGTTTTCAGTCCCAACGAATCCCTGGAACAAACAACTGAAGCGGCATATATGCCGCTTCAGGAGGGTTGTTCAGCAGCCCAAAATCATTTAGGCTACTGTTTTTCACGCGTCGGTTTCACCTCCGACATTTTTGGCTGCTACGATGCAAGTGCTTCGAGTGACGTTTGACAAAATGTTACGCAACTTTTTAGACGAAATTCATGATAATCGATGCACGCCAGCTGGTGTTAGGCACGCAACACCGCAAGAGAAACCTGCAAATAACCTATAAAATGAGTCGTATAGCGGTGCGAACCACCTGCTAATCTAACGTCTTTTTTCGTTTTTGAGGTCGCGGATCCTTCACCCGCCTCATCCCCGCCACCGCCGTCTCCTCCAACTCATCAACTTAAAAATCCTCATCTACGCGCTCCACCTCAACTGAATATCTGGCAAACCTGTTGCGTCGTAGGATGCGGTTCAGACGATGGAGGTAGGTCAAAAGAGCCATTTTCATTATTGTTATTATGGTATTTTCATATTTTGATTTTTTTGGTGTTTTTAAGACCTTTTCGATGTTTTGGAAAGAATCCATGGTTGCCATTTTTATATCGTAAATATTATTCGACAACGGCAGTCAGGTGTTTGGAGTTTTTATATCAAAATCAAACGCGCTGCAAATCCTGCATCGGTGATCATTGTTTAAATGCTGACTGTTTTGAAATCTCTCAGGAGCCCTAATCAGGGCTTAAATCCGAGGGGGGAAGGGGGGAAATTCCCCTCCACTGAAAAGTGCTTCCCTCCCAGTGTTTTTCGTTTTTTGTCGCCGGGGGGGAAGCCGAAGTTCCCCTCCACTGCACTCTCCTTCGGCAATTTTTTGTTTTTCTTCACTGTACGCTTTCTCCAGGAAGGGTTTCTGCAATCTTTTTACTTATTTTTCAGCCTGTTTCAGAGCCTGCCAACCATGCACTCATCTGCAATCATTTTTGGAAGATTTTAGATTAGCGTGTCGGGATGCCCTGTCCTGAATTTCGAATATGATTTTGTTTGAGAGCCGTCAGTATGGATGTGTTTACCTTTTCCAAAAGGGAAGAGAAAAGGTTAAGTGTGTGTGCAACACGACCTGCACCTGCACACACTCACCAAACTCTCACCACACAAAGAGTCCATCCGGCTTCCGTGCCACGCCACACCACATATCCCGACACGCCACACCATACATCACAACGATCAACGATCCACCCAAATCCCACCCAATCTCCAAAAATGCCAAACTATTGAATGTATTTCTCATCCATGGTCTTTCTCTGTGTTTCAAAAAATTTCGTGAAATGCAATCATGGGCCATGTTCCGCAGGAAATATTGGCTATGTGGCCAAGGACATTTCGGCTTCCCTGTGGTCCTGTTCTCCTGCTTTTGATATTTTTTAATGACACTGTGTATGAAAAATCTGATGCGGAAAAATACCATAAATTCCGCTGTATTTTTTTCAAATATAAGGCATTTTGAGCACCATTTGACGTTCCCTTTTTCAAAAAATTTTCCCCTTCGGGGAGGGGGACACCCCCTCCCCAAACCCCTCCCCCGCAACGCATCCTCGGGAACGACATTACAAATTTGTCGACTTGTCTTCCCCCCCACTGAAAAAAGTTGGATTTAAGCACTGGCCCTAATGAAAGGATCCGTGCTTGAATTGGCGTTCCTCCACCATAAGTCCTCCTCAACCTGTACCCAATGTCTTCTCGGCGATTGGTTACTGAAGGTGATTTCAGAAGTTTTGATGTGTTATGTCAGGTTTGTTTGATCGTGCGATCTCGAAGACTGCTGAACAAAGACTGGTAATAACTCAGAATGAAAAGCATTGAGGAAGAAGGCGTGAAAAAAGACGTGTCCCGTAAAAGTTTGGTTTCATCACTTTAAACTCGACAATGCTCTTCTCCTTTAAGCGGTAGCATCGTAATCTACAACATTGGTATTGTTCCGGAAACGATATCAGAGATGTTTAAGCGAACATCAGACACATTCTACAATCTAGTTAGTTCCCACCTTGATGCGCAAGTTCATACACGCACAAGACGAGTTATTATTGCCGATCCCGAGGCAAATTATTGTCGATTGAGAATATCGAGGAAGTGTTATGATGAACTTTTTTCTCAAGTGCAATGCAGTGTAGACAGCATCCATCCCTTTTCTTCAATACCAGGCGAATTTACTCGTAAATCTGACTTCTGGAATTCACGGTGATTTGCGTCATCTTGTCTCAGCTTTAATAAACGCAATTTGCGAAAGATTTTATATGGACTTGCAGATGTATTTTTCATTTGTTCTCAACTGCTTGTCATGTACTTTTTTTAGTTTTGCTTCAAATGTATTTTCTTGTTCTTTGTGATTGTTGTTCGTCGTGGTCCTCGACGTACCACGACGTCCTGGGCTATTTCCACGACCTGGGCGTCCTGGGCGTTTTTTATGTCCTGGGCTATTTCCTCCTTTCTATGCATTTTATAAGGAAGGTGTAACCAGTGCTGGGCTCTTGGACGTTTGTTCACATATGGGCCTCTACACACTGATTATGATGAGAATCCTCTTCACATGTCGCCCTCCGAGATTTCTACCTAAACACTATTCTACACACATTGCTTTTCCCCTCCAACCTCGATATCTCTAAATTGAACAACAATTTTGTAAGACCCTCAACCAATGCAGAATAAGGATTGCTGCAGACTTGTCCAAAATCAAAGATTGGAAAAGATCGGATCCAGTTAATTGCTCAAAATGTTGACTGTTTGAGATAAATGAGCGTAAAGAACTAAACAATTCTCACCTCGTCCCTGAGTTCTTCTGCTGACATGTTTGGCCGTGGAAAGATGGGCCTGCCAAAATGCGTGGTCAGTTTAACTGGAAAGTAAGCTCCCACCATTCGTCCACTCCCTAATGATGGATTAGCTTCATCAATGGTCTTTAGAAACCACGTAAATGGAGTTGTAATGTATATCTGTCTTATATTTTCGGTGAAATACGGGATGATCGGCTTAAACGAATAAAAAAAGAACAACCATGGTTGATCAATAGGCAAAAGTTTTGCTCCTCTATTTTTCTGTTAGTAGTTATTCTATCGATTTATTTTTTTTAATTTTTGGTAATTTAAACATGATATCCGCAAAGGCAATGGTGGCAGAACTGCGAACAAAATCTGGATAAAAATAGCCAAAAAATAAAAATTCCCAGAAGACTTAAAAACAGGCTCAAAAATATGACATGATTAGTCACAAGAGTGATTGCAAGATGCGGCGCCTATTCCAATCTCTAACAGTGCGCGCGAAGAGGGATGAAAAATCGATTGGAACTGCAAACGGAGCAGTGAGTGCAAGGCCGATATCTGCTCTGCGCTGAATAAGTTCAATGGAATAGTTCGTTGGTAGAGGGAAATTGTAAAAATGTGTAACAATATCACTCAACAACTTATTTTTGCGCTCTCGGGGTCGTTGTAAAAATAGGCTAAATGTTCCATCAAGAGAACGGAAACTGTTACGCCGCATTCAGAAGAGACCGTTATCATGCGAGCGGCACTTCTTTGGATGTGTGCGTGTGCGGCTGTCGTTGTGTGAGCGAGCTCATTCTCGTGCGTGCGTGTGTGCGCGTTCAATTCTTGTGTGTTATCTCTTCGTTAATCCAACAGAACTCCATGCATTAGGCGTCTTTAACTTTGTC
>JASGXE010006914.1:0-19723 GCA_030068105.1 Sinentomon sp. SZTP_YWyxl | reverse complement strand
AGTGTATCAAACTTGCGAGTGGCCAAATTTTACAACTGATGTGTATTTGGGTCAACTGAGAAGCCCAACTGACAATGTGACCAAAATATTTAGATAGGCTCAAAATGGTGGGGGTTTTTTTTCACCCCCCCCCATTGCAGAAAAGTAAAGACATCGACCCACGGGAGTGCCAGGGTTAATGTACATCTTTTTTGTTTTCATACTGCAGCCTTGGCATATCTTGCAGATTTCTGCCTTTTGTAGTCATTGTTTTCTGTAGTTATCACAATATACATTTGCAATTGTTGCTGAGAAACCATCTTCTCATTGTTGTTGGATTAAAAGATCTTTAATGGCCAAGATCGCTATTTTATTTCCATTTCTCTTTCAGTGTGTTTTCGTCGCCACAAAAAGGTTTTTAATGTTGCTTGACAACCCCGGAGAAGTGCCAGAGAGTTTTGTTGCAAATCTGGTTGTTCATGGGTTGTCCCTTGTTTAATTTCCTGTTTAGTGCTTATGGTATGAACAAACCATGCAATCCTTGTCCGAAATGATCAAGAATAGTAATGGATCATGAGATTGAAAACTTGCAATCTGCAGAAGTTAGTTGTCAAGAGACTCTTAAAAACACCGTAGAAAATGGCCATGTTTGATTTTCATGTGATTGGATTGCTCAACCTCACTTCAAATAATATATTGTCCCTCGATGTCTGAGGTTCTTGCCTCCAGCTGTGAAACAATGTTCTTCCCAATGAAGGATTCATCTGAGGGAAAGAAACTTTTGCAGCTTGGCAGAAATCTGGAATTCAAAAGCAGTGATGAATCCGGCTGCTGGTCGGCCTTACCACAGACATTTTTTTTCAGTGTATTAGCTGACACAGTGAAATAACAGAAATTGCATCTTAATTCGTATAACATGTAGTTTCACCACAAATTCGTAGATGTGTTTTTATCACAAATGAGCAGGCCTGTCAAATTCACACTGCTGAAAAGTCGGTCTCAATTCATGAAGTTCAAAATGAAGACTCTTGCGTGAACATGTTTTATTTCCTCCATGCATTTTAACCCTTTGCGGACTTTTTACGGAAATAGGAGAAATACCCTTTTGGTCCGAATTAAGAGAACCTATAGGGTTTTTGGGATTTTTCAAGATTTGCAATTTGAATATTTTGCTCATTTTAGGGGGCTTGCGGTTGGTCCCGAATCATGGATAGTCTTTTGTCACGAACTATCACAACTAAAGGAACACCTGATCTCAGAATACATGTTCTACGAATGTACAGGGTGCTCCAAATGATAACAATGAAGACCTTATTTCAATGCAAAATGATGTCAATCTTCAGTTTTTTCTACATTTTTGAAGTTGCGCTTGAAATAGCAACGATAAAAACATGCCTGACCTGATCACGAGCGTCATCTCTCACATCCATCAGTCTACTCATATTGCCGCATTTCATTCAAAAGATGGCAGCATTGCAGTGATTTTACTGCCTTTGGCTCTCTTCATATGTAATAATATCACAATAATTTCATAATGAATTTCCCCAACCAACCTAATGAAGATGAAAAAAGTGCTGTTGAATGCCCCTCTCCATCTCCCATGTGCGTCAGGTTCACTCTGCTTGTCGGATGCCGTCCGACATAGGACTAAATCAATCTCAAAATGGATGTCGGACCCAGTCCGACATGGGACCAGATAGGAATCAAAAGGGTGTCGGATCCAGTCCGACAAAGGACCGCAAAGGGTTAAAACATGAAAAACCCAAATTTAGTTGTCAGAAATCGGAATCAATTTTCTAATTGGAAATTTGTTAATTCGTGGACTTTTAGTGCCAATCATTATGCAGTGGACTTCAAGGAAAATTGTCAAACCATCGATTAATCTGCGCATTACTCTATTTAGGTGAGATTGCCTGTAGATATTTGGTTCAGTAGCCCCACTACCACATGTAGGGTGGTCATTACCAGGTGTGAACTCAAGACCTTGAGGAGACTTATAACTCTTATCAATTGCAAGTTAACTACACGTTACATGACTGCGAATTCATTCTATTTCTCAAATATCGCTGTTTCCTGAAGGTACACAAATAAACGACGTTGAAATTGTTTAGCTGCATTGCTTTCATGGCGCAATAATTTGATTGAAAAAGTGCACTTTAAAGTGCACTTTACACCAACACAAAGTGGTTTTTCACTTGATGTGTTAATCTTCATGATTTATTATCAGAGTGGGTTTTTCCGATGTTCTTAAACTTGATCTTTTGATGGTCCTTATTTTCTAATCTGATATTTTTACGTGTAAAATCCATCGTAAAGAAGTTTCTGAGGACTGACGAAAAGTGTGCCACTGACTCTGCTCGTTCATTCAGGTCTTCGGAGTTCGGAGGGCACATTTGTGTTGCATTTTTTTTTTTGGGGAAGGATCCCATGGTTGATTCACCCTCTAAAGAAAAAAGGGAAATTGCAGAACTTTCTGGGTTTTTGTCTTGCAATTCGGTGCTGGAAATCGGATGTGTTCCATGAATCCAGATATACGTATGTATTGAATTGAGGTATTTCATTGAGATATTTTGCCATTAGGAATCCAGATTCTTCCTCACATTATTTTTTTCACTGGGCCTCCGTGCCCAGTGAAACACACATTATTTTCCTTACCTAGAATTTCACAGGATTAATCAGCACCATCCCCTGATAAAATCAAAGTCTAGTAAATTTATTATCAGTCAAGTCATGGACAATGTTTGCCAATAGAGGCTCGGCTCTTTATGCTTATGCTTTATGGTAATTTTGGTGCTGTTGTGGCTGTTTCAGTGCTTGATTCATTCTCCACATCACGTTTATTAAAATCTCCAAGACGCACATTTAAAAAATAAATGGCGATAAAATTAGTGGAGCTACTTTTTGACTGTTTAATGATGTTGCACGTGAACTTAAGGATTATGCTGCCACTTTTTTAATTCTTGTGCATATAGTCTAGAAATACTTCAAATTTTTATTCATAGATCGATCAGTCTGATGTTTCCTGACATCCATTTTGTCCTTTCAAAGGTGGCTTATCAATGGTGGCTTCAATTTGTCTCTTCACATCAAATTTGTCCTACTGTGGTTTTGTTTATGACAGAAATGATGTTCTTTCCCCTTTTCTGGCTTTTTCGCTTACATTCCCTGCTGCCAAAAGTTGCTCTGTTTGCATTGGTTGGTTCTGAATGTGAAATGACTCTTCTCTTTTTTTTTTCTTAGTTTGTTTTAATTTGTAGATAATTTTTCATATGGAGAAATTGTCATTTCTCATTTTTCGTATGGCGAAATTGTTATTTCTAACGCTTTAGCTACTAGTCCTCCATTACCAATTATGATTCATGATCTAAACCATCTGTGTCGGTTGTGTGCTGAATTGAGATCAGATGTCAGCGATATCTTTTCAGTTGAAGCTCAGCCAGATTTCACTAAAAAGCTGGGCAAGATCTTCAATTTTGTTGTGAGTCTGTTTTTCAATTCGTTTCTCATCATCAATTTTTATATTTTTTCTTGTGTTTTGATCCAATGAAATTGCATTCATTTTACTGATTGTAGCTCCTGTCTTAATCTTATTTCCTGTCTTGGCCAAGCTTCAAAAGGCAGCTGGCTCTCTCCGTGTCAACTCCCATGCACCAAGTGAAAATATTTCTGACGGTTTGATCTTGATAGGAAATATATGTCTTCTAATTACCTTACAGAGCCGCAATAAAGAAAATAAATGAAATGCTCTAGATATACCATCAGGAGGCTCCTCCGAGCCAACGTAAATGTGCCGTTGGCCTTAGTGAGCTCGGAATGGTGATATCAGTTACAGTTACTTTTGTTTTTTTGCTTATTGTTTGGGGATTGTTATGACATTGTGGTAAAGTCGAGCCTTTTGTTCTCCCAATTACACTAAACTGTTGCTGCACTAATATATTTGAAACTTAGTGTGCATTCTGTTTAGCTTTTGCTTTGACTTTATCGTTCCCGTTGCAGTTTCAGCTCTTTCTGGTATTCCCATTTAGGTTGAGCCTGGCGATGGCCTTCCGCACGTTATCTGCCATTCTTGTTCCAACCAACTCAATGTTTGTTATTCCTTTGTGGATATGTGTTATCTCTCACAACAGAAGCTTGTGAAGCTGTGTCTCAGAGATGAAAGTCAAGAGCAACAGGCCAGTGTTAGTATCTGTTCAGTGTTAGTCAAAAGTTTATCAAGCATTTGAGCTAATTGGAGAGAGCTGTTGTGCTTAACTTTCACCACAAATTTGTGGTGAAAGTTCAGCACAGCAGCTCTTTGCCTTCCACGAGCCTCAAAACAAATACAAATTCATTCGAGTCGATCTTGTGAAATTCATCAAGATTGCATGCACTCTTAAAATGTAAGTGCTAAAAAAATCAAGTGAATGTCAAAAATTCACCTCAATATTTTTCAACACTCCAGTGGTTAGATGAGTTGTGGCAGTCACAACAAACTCATGCTGTCGTGGTTTTCATACTCGTGCTGTGATGGTTTTTTCTCTTGGGAATGAATGTCTCATTATGGAATCCAGCTGCTCATGCATATTTGAAATCATTTCATTCTGAGGGATATTGACCAATGTACAGGGTGTGTGTGATGCTGGTGTGAGGGTGCATGCTGATTTCCAGTGCTGCCTGGTGAACCTTGCAGATGAGTGAAAAGATAACAATGGAAAACCTGTAAATTACAGGGGAATAATGAGCCAGGAAAGTCAAAACCCCAAGAAAATGCAAGGAAATCAAGAAATGAATCGGGAAATGCCACACTGACAAGTAACAATTCGGCAAAATTCCAAATCACAATTGAGTGGTCAAAGTTTGAAATCAGATAATTGGCTAATTGGCTCGTGATTTTTTTTCCAGTAAATCGCTTTTTACACACCTGTGTGCAAGGGCATCTGGACCGGACCATCTGAAACAGATATATCTCTGCTCTGACACATAGCCAAATTTTGTGATATAAACAAAAATGAGCAAGCAGCAAAGGTTTCTTCTCAAGATTGATGAAAATTTAGCCAAATTTTGTGATATAAACAAAAATGAGCAAGCAGCAAAGGTTTCTTCTCAAGATTGATGAAAATTTTAACAGCCCAGCTCATCGAAGCTTACTTTCGCAGTAAGGGGCTTTGCGGAGGCTGAAACTTGCACTAGAATTCAGATTGATTTATCAAGCTAATTCTCGCTTTTTTCTCTGTTTGGCTTTCAATTTATTTTGGCTTTTCAGGTGCAGTGTGAAGTGTCCATGTTGGAAATTGGGCCAAATCATGAAAATTCTGCGGTCGAAACAGCTGATGAAATCATGACGAATCCTGAAAATTCTTTACCATCTTGTGGCATTTTTCCAGAAACTGCATGCTCCAACAGTCTTCAGAACATCAAGAATTTGGACGCATCAAATTCGTTTGGTGACTTGGTACCTGAGTCACTTGCTTTAGGTTCTACCTTACCTGTTTTACCAACATCATTCACAAGTACTTCCTTATCTGATGCCGGCGTGACAAACGACAGTGACAGTTCCCAATTCACTGGAGAAAAACCCGGTTTTCCAATCCCTGAATTCAACATTTGGACTAGCTCTCAGCTGCCGACTGATTTGTTGTCTAGCTCCGTTAAAAAGACTGAATCTTCCCAAAACCATATTCGTACCATTGCCAGGCCATTAACAGGTTCCTTAAGCAGTGATCCCCATTATTCAGTTTCAGGCCCATCTTTAATAAGTACTCTTTTGCAGCCAGCACATCGTATTATAAGCCGAAAGTTGGTACTTGTGCCGTACAAAAAATTCTTGAGTATCACGAACCAAAATGATGTCAAACCTAACAAACCAGTCAGACCAAATAAGCCAAACAAACCAATCAAACCAAAAGAAGGAGCAATGCCTGTTAGTGTGTTTCTGTCAAAATCTGTTGACCTGACGAGTGTCCCCGTTGACTCGAAGGATTCTCGTCGGGCAGAAGAAGTGTTGGTTCAGGATAGTGCTGTTACAATCATAGAGTCATCTAACTGTGAATCAGCTCATGAATCATCTCCAACCACCGCCAAGCTCTCTTCTAGTGGCGGAGCAGCTGTCAGAAAAAGGAAGAAGAAATCTTCTCCACAACAGATTGCGTCACCACGAGATTCTTCAAAGTCATCTTCTTTGCCATCAACTCCCGGTCAAACATCGAACACAACAGGCACCGCTCCACAAATTGAAGGGTGCAGTGGATCAGCGGATGTAGACCAACTTTGCGGTATGCCGTTTTTGGATAGCAGAGTGAAATGTGGCATCTGTGGAACCAGCCTTCCCGTCACAACATCTGCGGAAAAAGCTCTCCAAGAGCATTCAAATCAGGTATGAAAGGGCTCTTCACGTTTTTATGAAGTTATCTTTTAGATATTCATTCCATTGTGCCCCATAACCATAGGCATCTGGTTCATCAGCTTGAAATTATTTGTCTTGCATAAAAATGTTGCATTTCTTCAAAAAGAAATATAATTCTTCCTATCGCAGTGAAAATACTTGTTCCGAAAGCCAGTTTTCTGGCATTTTTGTTTTTTTCTTTGCCACTGAGACTTATCAGGTTCCGATGGCTATATCCCAGGTTCCAATAAAGATATGACATGAGTTTTTCAGGAAAGATGGACATAAGTTCAAAGAAATTAAGGGCACAAAAACCCCAATTTTAATTTTTGGTGCATTTTTGGGGTGGCCCCCCTCAACTGCCTGGCAGAATTGGTTGGAAGCGACAGCTCAGTAACTTGGGCATCCTCATAGAATCCTTTTATTCATTTTTGTGAGAAATCATGATCCTCACTGGCCAGAGTTTCACCCGTTTAACTATCATTTGTTTCCGTTGCTCTGACACTTTCAATCCCTTTTAAACCAAACTAAGAATTTTGAACGAATTCAGTCACTTTGATGTTGTTCCACAATAAATGTTATGAAAATATGTTAACCTGTGCACCTGTGCTATCCACTGTACCATTTTCAAATTTCTGGCCGTCTGATGTTCCGTCAATTTTTGCATTCCCTTTTTGTGCCTGATAATGAGATGTCCCACTTCACTTTTGTTTCGCATTGTGGAGACAAATAGTCAAGGAACTTCTCTTCAATTTTTTTGTGGAAGACAATATTTCGATGTGCATGCTACATGTGTACCGAAATCCACAACTTCGATTTCATTTTTTTTTTCATGACTTGTAACATGTTCATCTTGGAAAAAATGTTTACACTCGGAGACGGAATTATGTATTTTACCAAACCACAAAACTATTGAGGTAATGGTGTGGGCTAAACAACTTTAAAAATGTCTAGGAATGTCAAATTGGATACTCATGTGCATAAATGCCCCTGTTTCCCAATAGTTGAAGTTGCATTTGCACACCTGGATTTTATCGGTAAACATGCTTGAAATCTTCTTTCACCAGTCATCTTGAAACTTATTCTAGTGTTTTTACAACAATCTTAGATTTGTTTGCCGGTGAAGGTTCTCGACACTGCTTTGGTCATTTCTGTCAGATTTCACCACAGTTATTTTAAATTTTTGATGCAGGTCCATGACGGCATCATAAAGTACCAATGTTCGTTCTGTACAAAAACGTTTCCCCAATTGAAATCCTTACGGAATCACTCTCGTGCTCATTTTCAGAAAACCAAGTGAGTTTCGAACAATTTAATTTCTGCATGAATTATAAATACAAATTTAAAGGCTGTTGTCGTTTTCTTAGCGAATTATCTCAAAATTCGAACCTTAGCATGATTTGCAGTTCAACTTCAAGGCGAGTCATACTTTTTTAGTGTTTTATGGTGATTGAAATCAACGGCTGTGGCTGAACACTAATGATCAAGTGAAACAATAACGTCAATAACCAATCACTTTTTTGCTTCGTTTGATCATTGTCTCGATATTTCCCCACTAGGAATTGTTCCAGTTCTTAAAGATTAATAGAGCTCGAACCCAACCATTGTTTTGTTGGCTGACAACCAAAACCTGATTTCAGTTGTGTATTGTGAATCAATTCATAAACCATTTTGCATTTGCATTTGCTTAAAAGAAAAAAAGAGGCAAAAAGTGGTCAACTTGTCCACGTAATTGCATATAAGGATGTGTATTTGGGGCTTCATGCTAGGTATTCTGCTCAAAAGATAAAAACTTTGGGATATCAACAAATCTTTTGAGTTTTAAGCTTGAGCTATCCAGAAGTCATGTTGGTCTGAACTTTGTGCCGATTTTGTTTTTGTTCTTTCGATTTCAAGTTCTCAATCGACATAAATTTGAAAATTGAAGCCTTCCGATTTTTTTACAGGTGTGAAATCTGCGGTAAAAAAGTTGCAAATTACAGACTACACCTTTCCATTCATGGCAAGAACAGGTATGTTTTCAGCATACTTATGTATTTTCAGCTGCACATTGGACTGTGTTAAGTTTAAATTTGTGCTATATGTTTAAAAAATTGAAATACCAAATGTGTTTAGATTAAATAGCCACATACATGGAACTGGTCCATATGATGGGATATTTCCAAGGGCTTTTCACACTTCACTGTGAGAAACTTTGTCATCACTCTTTGCTCTTCGTTGGAAAATTTCATCTTTTTGCCTAGTGCTCAAATGGACCTCAACGGAAAGCCACTTCATGTAAAATAGATGCATAAGTCAGGTTAAAATTTGGTGCACTTACTGGTGATTGTTGTGTCTGACAAAATTTTGGTGGATTTTCTCCAAGCGTATCCGTCACAGAACTAAATGTCGAAAGACTTTTGAAACGCACATCATGCATTTATTTTGTGACAGGAACTTGGATATGAAAAATTAAGAATAGGCTCCCAGGTATCATGAAAAACGACGCTGAGCTGGCAAATTGAACATCACTGCTGTAAATCAAAAAAATGCTGTGGTGAGTCGCCGTTGATTATCAATTATCATGAAACATGTTGTGCCCATTCGATCCTTGATCTTTTAGGCCTGATGCTGAACTTGACACCAGGAATCACTGACACATTATCTTGAAGAAATTGAGCTTGAAGAAGGGCATCCCCCCAAAAGAAAGTAATTTGTTCTGTGCCTTTGTTGTGCGATATGATCCGTTTTACATTGTGTGTTGAACTCAACAATAAATCCTAGAACATAATTAATTTTGTTTTTGAACAATTATGCATATTCGCCTTAGTGGTTTTGCCTACTGACGCAGTACTGAACTAAACTAACTTTTCCACAGGAACTTAACTTGTGAAACCTGTGGAAAAGTCTTAGTCGATAAAAGGCGTTTCAAGTTGCACTGTCAGATGCATACTGGAGAAGTTATTCCATCATTTAGTTGTGAAATTTGTCTCAAAAGGTAAGCTCTTGTAATTCTTGATCTTGTTAAAACACTTGTGAGGAAATTGACAAAATTATGTCCTGAAAATTTGAAATGAAATTACGAAGCTGTGAAATGGTGACTTTTTTTTTAAAGAGAAAGGATATTTACTTTCTTCAGCTGTTGGACGATGTTGTCAGCTGCGAGGGCACGCAGCAATTCTTGCATGCATTGGTCGCTAGCATAATCAAAATTGGGAAGTTTGGTGGTTCAGATAAGATGAGTTCAACATGTGGGCAGGCATGTTGAAATATTGCTCCGCTGTCATTTGACTACGTGAACAGAAATTTCTAGAGGCGATAGACTAATTTTTTTTTTCAGAAATGGGGTTTTGAACGTGAAACTTCAAAGAATAAAACCCAGACATGGAGAAAGCTTGATTCGTTGCTCCTCTCACTGACAATGGTTCAGTTAACACTGATATATCCAAATGATCAGAAAACAGTCAGCTATCTTCTACGCAGTTTCCTCAACATCACTGTTTAATGAACGAACACCACTTCTGTCCACCATTTTTTAGATCTGAAACCTCACTCCAATCATCATCCACATTATCGTTCAAGCTTCCTGAAAAACATCGACAAAAATTGATTTTTTTTTACTCGTGAACTTCAACAAAATGATTCTGCAGTTGTATCCATTCACATTTGAGCACGGTGTCTGCTGTTTTACTGTGAAGTGTTTTTTTATTTTTCAGTTTCCCGGCAAAAGACAGGCTGAACCGGCACCGCCAATCTCACATTGAAGGTGAAAACTATGCATGCGATGTTTGCGGACGTGGGTTCCCAACAAAAGCCAAGCTTTATGGCCATCAGAAAATTCACAGTAATGCACTGAAATACCAGTGCAACATATGTGGAAAATGGTACGTATCTGAAAATAATGCAGGTTTCTGTTTTCAAAAAAATTTTCAGTTTTTTTATTTTTTGCGGAATTATGTTTTTTGTTTCATATGCAATAAAATTGACAGTTGTTTCTTCTAGACCACATGAATGATCTAGACCTTCAAAACCAAAACTGTATCAACTTGGGCTCCAAATTCACTGATTCATAAGTAACTCCAGAATGCAACATTGTTGTTGGGTTACAATATTGCTCATTTTTGCCACACTGGAGCTTATACCGAGTTGTGAATAATTTGCAGTTTACACCGAAGCTTTAAATTACACCTCCAATGGTACTGGATCACCCAACTGTGCGTTGCATTGATATTGCTGCATTACATCACGATTTTTTTTAATATTGAAAAATGTGCACTTGTCTTTGGGTTGCCCAACTTATTTCTGATTATTTCTGTGGAATTATTGTTGATGCGAATAAATAACCATGCAATGAGGAAGATTCAAACCTTCACAATTCTTCATGTGCATTTTCTCTGTCTTGATTACCGAACTTTTAAGTGGGATGGAAATATTGGCACGTCTGAATGCAGAGCTCAGAAACTTGTTACTTGAATATTCGGAGAGTCATGCCCTAATTAATTGTTTTTTTTCCAGCATGAATCAGGTCTGTGAAAAAGACAGGCACTGCAATTCAGTGTTGTTCTCTTGGTGAATGATCTCATTCTCACTTTGCAGGCGATTGTGTTTCCAGGCTTTAGTCAGCAGTGATAAAAGAAGAAATGCATTCCGGTTGTCTGTTTCCAATTTCTTGTTGAACCAGCCACCTAAAAAGGCGTTAAATGTTTTGCCATTCCCAAGGAGCCTGGCCATGCCAATGAAGTAAATTTAATTATTATTAATTTATTTATTTGTTTTTATTTATTTATTTATTTACTTATCTAATTTTTTGATTTCAAACGAAAGGTTCAAACAAAGGAAGAGTCATTTAGAGCAGCATATGGCAACTCACTTCAAGACAAAGTCATTCAAGTGCTCAGTTTGCCCCAGGAGATTCAACAATCGCCAGTCTTTTGACAACACATGAAATGGTCCATACTCGTGATCGTCCGTTTCAAGTGTGGCTTCTGCGACAAAGCATTCACCACTCGCTATGCACTGAAGACACATGAAATGGTTCATACGGGTGAACGTCCTTTCAAGTGTGACCTTTGCGATAAAGCATTCCGGTATCGTGTTCTCATGCAGGTTAGTTCTTCACCAAATGTGGTTCAGCTGTCCTGTTCTGCTCTTCTTTCGTTCTCATTTTATCCTCCTCTACTGCTCTATCGTTTCCACTTTACAGCTTAAACGGTGTCAGTGCTTGAGCTCTTGTGTATCTTTGTCTGCATTTTCTGATAGTTCCATTCGATGTCTCAGAAAATATCAATACTGCATTATGTTTTTGGCGGACAGAAGAACTCCAGAGCGAAACAATCACATTGAGGCACTTTTTTGAGGGGGAGAGAAAATATTTTGTGATGAAAAGTGCCACTGGGAGGGCTTTGAAATTATGTTGAAATAAGCCTTCAAGGAAAAGTGTGGCTGGAATAGACTCTGAATTGTGCATTTTCATGCTTAATTTTTGGACTGACGGTACAATAGTTTTCATTCAATGTCTTGAAAGCTAGGGTCAAAGATCATTTCGCATTTTGATTGCAAAATTTTCCTTGCTTTTTTAATTTAGGCTTGACATCTTCCCTCTCCTAATTTCTTAATGCATCTATTTGTCATTTTCTTATTCTAACCTGGGCAAGTAGTTTAATTATATCTTGCAGCTGGACATCAAAAGTGTAATTCTGATTATCATCTGATGATAGCGATCTGATTTCATATTTTGCTTTGTTCTTTTAGGCACACAGAAGAAGCCATACTGGTGAAAGACCATTTGAATGCAAATTATGCCACAAAACGTTTGCATCTTATTCCTGCTTGTGGTTACACAAGAAACATGTACGACATCAATGAGCTTTGTCTTTTGTTATGGAGACAATGGACTTGTATTACTTAGTCTTTTTCATTTCGTTTAGAATCAAAATTTTAATGTTAAACAATCCATTTTTACATGATATTTTGCTGTCAAACAAATCAAACATTGACAACTTTTGACTTCATCACTTTGATTGCTTCATTTTATACGGAGATTGCATTTTACATGCAGAATCACACGCAGTCTTTGTAGACTGGGCAATCCCATCTCTCATTCTTAGCGAATGGCGTGACCTGATGGCTAAAAAGTCAACTAATTGATGCAAGGCTTCGTTCGATTCCATTGGACATCGACGTTTTTTCAGAAACCTTTGGAATGTCTCCATTTGAGTTAGAGCAATCAAGGTGAAGTCGTCAAACTTTGAGCACAATAAAAGAAATGTTGAAAATTTGGAGGGTTAATTGCATTTTTCAGGGAAGTTTGATACATTTTGCTTTGGCCTTATGTTGACTCTTTCTGATATTTAGAGTCCATCCTGGTCTCGCCCTCAGAACTGACTGGGCTGTGCTGAGGATGGGACCAGCATGGATCAGAAATCTGCAACCACGAGACATCTACTTTGTGGACGGGACAACGATGATGTCCGTACCTGAGCAGTTTCAATGATTGTGGAGAAGAAAACATCAAGCTCTCCATCAAGTGAGAGTGACCACAAGTTGAATCAAAAGTTTTTTGTCTTGTTGACAAGTCATCATCACATTTTGTAAAAAACACCAATTCAGGGTTTTCTTTCTGGGATGGTTTGTTGGCTGTAGACATACTCCCGGTGATACATGTGGTGGATGGCAGTCTGAAATAAACCTGAATTAGAATTATATTTGACTGCAGCGCAATGTTCTTTTACATCAATTATTTGGTTCAACTTTATCCCATCTAAATTTTATGATCTCAAATGATGATGATGTTTGTCGAGATCAAAACTTGTAGTTTAAAATTTTTCTATCATTAAACAATAACCTTTCCATATTCGTTTTTTGTTTCATTCGTTGAATACTTCAGCAGGTCAATTGCAACTTTGGAAGTTGCTTAACTTAGGTTAAGAGCAGATTGCAACCCATTTTAGGAAGAACCATCCCTTTTTTTCGATTCATTGGCAAGGGGGTGAAAATGGCCCTTTTGGCGTTGGGTTTACAAAAAAAGGAATTTTCTTGTTTTTTTGAATTTTTCCCAAAAGTGGTTCCAGAGAAATTCAATTGGAAAAGGTGCCTTCCCCGGGTGGTTTCCAAGTTACATAAATGGGATTTTTGCTTTTAAGTCAAATGAAAATTGCGTTATTAAATTTTCCTGGAAACAGGCTGTGGGTTTTGAAACATGGATCACTGTGGATATTGTCGATAAATGGGGAAAAAGAGTTTTTTTTTTTTCTTCAGATCACTAAGACATAAAACTTACAGAATTGCTGAAAAACTCGCAGAATTGCTGAAGCATCACTTCTGTCTTGTTAAAAATGTGTCCCATATTATGTTGGATTGCCATGAATCGTATGAGGTTGAATTGTCATGATTATTTGTTGTGAAAGTGGAATCGGTTCTTCCCAATGATGAAATTTTGAGGGAAGAAAGCAATTCTGACAATTCTGTAATTTTGTGAATGCATCACCATCAAAAAAGTTTGGTTACGTATTGTTGACAAATCTGCCATTTTTCACTTGTTAGTACAATTTTGTTGCGTACGCAGACTCAAAGTCATCCATCTAAACCATTGACTTGGCTTCCTCTTGTCACTTTGTAGGGTCAAATGCCCATTCTCCGAGCAGTGCATGTTTCCAAATTAAATCTGCTGACAAGGTTGTGGCATGGCATCTGATAATGCAGGCACGGTCATTTTGTGGTGTTGATTTTTAGAAAAGAAAGAATAAAAACCAGAGAAAAGCAAGCATTGTTTGTAACGTGCAGTTTTTTTTACCATTGATAAAAATATGTTATCGTCCAAAAATGATATTGGTATTTCTTTGCACACTCTGGTTTCTTTGCAGTCAATCCTCTGTTGCATGTAAGGACTCTGAAATCATTCGTGATGTTGATGTTTTACTTTCATTGAAATTTGCACTTGGATTAATTTTGCTCTTCATATTTTGTCCAGCGTAAAACTTTATCTTGGCAATACCGGACTCTTTTTAATTAGCAATCCAGCGCTGCGGATGTAAGATGATTCAAGATTTGAGCAACTTGTGCCGTTTGTGTGCTGAATTCAAATCGGATGTTAACGAAATCTTGCATGATGAGCTGGAATTGGGTATTCCAAAAAAGCTTGAAAAGATCTTCACTTTTGCTGTAAGTTCAAATGCTCTTTCATGCGTGGCTTCCATTTTTTCAGATTGATTTACACTCTCAATGATAACATGCTTTTCACTCTCAACGTCAACAAGGTTTTCACTTTTTACTCTAAATTATGCAATTGGACTGTCTGCCATTCCAGGTTTTTCTCTGTTCATTTACATTTTTTATTCGTCTTTTTTTACACATACCAGCTCTTTGTCTAAAAACTCTGCAAAGTTGTGCTTAACGAACAAAACGGTTATCAAACACTTTTCTCTTGGCATGGATTTTTATTGTTAGATTTTTTGCAGTAATTTTTGTTAGGGTGGTCAACTTTTCTAGGGTCTTGTTTTCCAAGCCGTTTTCAATCATTCTCTTTTTCGTTTTGGGCTGTTTCCATTCATGGTCTTTTTTCATACTTGGTGAAAATTGTTAATTCTGAATTGGCATCCCACAGTTTGCTGGAGATCATTGAAAATTTCATCTTTTGTGGAAATGGCTCGTGCTCATCCATCGGTTTGATTATTTCTGCTGGTTCATTGTTTCTCCATATGTTCAATGTGCGTTGTGTTCTCTCTTTTATTTTTGTTCTCTTTTTTTATTTTTATCTGACACGTGTTTAAATTTACTGACTTAGTGCCATGCACTGTTCTATTCGTCCACCTGCCAAATCTTTTTGTAGGTGTTTTTTCTTCAAATAAATAAATGTAGATTCAAAATGCTGGACATATCAAATTCTGAATAGTTTTCTTTATAAATTATTTTGAACTGTTGTTCCACTTCGTTGATATATTTTTTTTTGCTTTCTCTCTCTCAGGTTGAGCCTGGTGATGGTCTTCCACAAGTCATCTGTTATTCCTGCTGCGGTCAGCTAGATCTTTGTTATTCTTTTGTGGAAATGTGTTATCTCTCACAAGAGAAGCTTGTGAAGCTTTGTCTCAAGGATGAATCTGGTGAAAATCGGGTAAGTCGTATTCTGTCATCTGGAAACACTAGCTCAAAATTTAAAGGAGGAAGGGGTCAGAAAAATGAAAAATATATTGTGATTTTTTGGAATTTATGCTTTTTGATGTCAAGAATGGGCAAGATATTGGTATTCATTACGGTGGGTTTATTTATTGAAGAGCTGTCGTTATTCCAGTTTGACACTTTTTTCGTTGGACAGCTCATTTTTCGTTTACTTCAAAAAATCCACAAAATTCAAGGCACGTTTTTACCGCTTATTATTTTTTTGACTTGTTTCAAACTTTCGATTGCTTTTTCTCAGCAGTCCAAAAAGCCAGAAAGGTGAAAATTGGCATCCTTACTGAAAAAGATGCTGCTCTTTTGGCTGACGAAGTCATAACTGTTGATTTTTTTACTCCTTCACTAAGTTTTGAGCTATTCCTTCAAAAACTGTCTTACGCAATGCTGCAAATGATTGAAATGCATTTATTTTACATGAGTTTTGGTCTGAATGTTAAAAGACTGATCTGCCAAAAAAAGGATTAATTTTAGAATATTTGGTTCAGAGTAGGCAAAAAAATCCTTAACAGGTCTCTAGAAATCTGTCAGCTTTTTTAACATATCACCAGAACTCAGAAACCACGTAACTCGAAAGCCACTTGACCAGAAAGTTGTGCATGGAGGCACAACTTAATGAGACTTGCCAAATTTGGATAAATGCGGGTAAGAAATACGGAACCTGGTATTTTGACCCCTGGCCGATTGTTGACAGGGAAGGTAAAAATAGAAACTGAAGGTCATTTAATGTCAGCTGTTCTCATTTCATTGTTAGAGCATTGTGATTTGTGACCTTCGAAATACAAATCGTCCTCATGGAAAGAAAAGCTGCACATCTTTTGGTTCATACCATCCTTATTTTTTATCTTCTATCGAGGGGTGTTCACGTTGTCATTAATTTGCCCCGAGGACCAAATATGACACCCCACTACTTCTGAATAATGTGCGGCAGGAAGGGTCAATTTGCTCCACGTTACAATTCAATAATGATGACTACAGTCTAGTGAACTAGGCTACTAGGTAAGGTAAAACAGTGTTACTTTGATGTAATGACCTCTCAAGGTGTGTATAATGACACTGTGTTTCGAAGGAATCACTCCTCCTTCCTCTGGTGCTTGAAGGAAACAGTCACCATCAAGCACCAGATGAAGGAGTAGTGATTCCGCCGAAACATAGTGTTATTTCACACACCTTGAGAGGTAATTACATTAAAGTAATACTGTGATACTGGTTGCCTAGTTCACTAGACTCTAGACATCATGGTACCATCTCAAAGCTTCCGAGAGAACATTTTCTCAATTCTGATTAAAAATGATTTGAACTCCCCACAAGCCATGCCTGGAGAGTAGTCAGGCTGCCAAAAATCGTCAGCTTGCAGTGATGGGGCCAGTGGTGATGCGAAAGCAGTGTGGAATGTGAGCAATCTTTAAATCCTTATCAGAATTTTCTGTGGCCTTTTTGGCTTCTGTTTCATGTTTTGCTATTTTTCTGCACTCATGCTGCAGGGGTTGCTTGTTATGCCTGGATTGGTCAAAACGGCCTTATTTTTTTTTTAAATTAACGTGCTACCCCCTGGAACTATGACAGCTAGGACTGCTGACAAGGAAAAAGTGGCAAAATTACGCAAGCGGGTGTGTCAAGCAAAAACATCTGAAAATACACAGCACTGCTAGCAAAGAAGGCTAGGCCAGGAGATGTTGTCAAAATATGACTTGTCAAGTGTGGCAATTGTGTCAATGGAAGGAGGGGATTCAAAGAATTCAGCCAAAATCAGAATGGTTGATGGTTCATAGATCAGTTCACAAGGCAAGTGAACAGCTGGCTTCCAGTGGTACAGCCAGTGCCGTTACCATATGGCAAAAGCCAGATGAGAGATGTGATAGAAGGTTTTCCCTGAAGATTTCCTTCCACATACTCTCTTTATTTGGCCCGCAGCTGTCTTGGAGGGGGTTTTCCCCCCTTCCTCAAGGGTGATGCTACATGTGACCGAAAAATGCTGGTTCTGAGCTTCGGCTGGTACAAATAAAAAAAAATGTAAAGGCATCTTTGGTTAATATCAATTGTGATGTTTTTTGAGAATCTGAAAATAAATTGGCTTTGTCAAGAATGGCTTTTCTTGCAACCAAAATGTGGTTCCAGATATCGGATGAAAAAGAAGAAAAAAATTTGTTTTCGTGATAACTCCAATTTGACTAAAGCAATTAAAATCAAGAATATGAAACTTTGCAACAAGGTATATGCACTTTACAACACAATTTTCAAAGAAAAAAAAAATGAAAATTGCCGAAAACGTCCTATTTAGACTTTCTTTATTTGTTGGTTGTCCCAAAACCTTCAAGCTTACTCAAAAAGCTTCCTTGGATTGCTGCACATTGTTCTTCCATTTTTGTGTAAAGTGCTATTCTTGCATTTTTGTTACATATTTAGTAAGATCTCAGTTTAAGGTATCTGCATAGATATATGGCATGGCTCTTGTGAATGTCGAGCTCGCTCAATAAAACCTTTTCCTGAGCAGTGGGAATTTGAGAGCATAATGCCTTGTCTGAAATTGTCATCCTGATCCACGTTTGAATTTCGTAATATTTCAGGTTCATTGCGAAGCGTCTCTTCTGGAATGTGGACCAAATCAAGAAAATCATCTGTCAGAAATTGACGAAGGAAATTTGATGAATACAGAGGTGCCTTTCTCGTCTTGTGATAATCTTGCAGATAAATCCCCAGTGAATGGTTGTTTAACTCCAGGCAATGACATCTTTTCAGTTCCAGTTTTTGCAAACTGGCCGAACTCTCAAGTGCTGACTGCATTGTTCCAAATAAATTCCGATCAATTGACATCACCTGCAAATTCCATGAACTACATTGGCATTTCCCAAACTGGTCCCAGTGATAGTGCCTCCTTGGGTTTGCCAGCACCTTCAGTTAATTGTTCAGTTAGTGGTGAACTAGAACATTTCCCACATGAACGAAGTCACACCAACAAGAGAAGAAAAATTTCAAAACGCCAACAGAAGCTTGAAACGTCACATGAAAGTCCAAATGTTTTACCAGAGACGGCTGATATGAAGATTGGACAGAGTCTTGGGAATGTCTCTGTTCAGCTTCAGCAAGGAAATGATGATGAACCATCTGCTTCCTCAAAGCATGCTTCGAATGTGCAGCCAGCTCGGACCTCAAAAAGGACCAAGAAGGAAAGAATAGAAATTTTGCCAGCCTTCAGGGATTCTTCATGCAATGCTGCTGTTTCATTGGCTGAAGATCACAAGTCAACAATTTCCAAAGCGTCTGAGGACAGCGAGGAATGTCATGGGCAACCTGATGGAGATCCGCTCTACGATGCACCGCTTTTTGAAAAAAGGGTGAAATGCGGAATTTGTGAAACGATTCTTCCAATAGTAACATCTGGAGAGAATGATCTCTGCGAACATGCCAACCAGGTAAAATTGTTTTCTCATTTCTGTTTTTAGCAACTTATGCTCTTCCAACATTCAGGGGTGTCATAAAGTTTTGCAAAAATGCCAAGATGATGCTCACAATGACCCTCACATCTATTCTTTGTCTGCGAAGAAGAGAAGGGCAGACCTGAGCTACTGTCGGAAAGGCAGCTGCCAGGTGTCTGGTTTAATCCGAAAATTACAGTCCCAGGCCATCATACAGCGATGCGAATGAGCATTGAACTCCACCATTGCTGGGGTGAGCGCATTCTTGCATGGTTATCTGCCGATGTGCTTCTGTCACCTGTGATCGTTTCAGGCAAATGCAGTTCTTCGAGAATCCTTACAGAAAATATCCAAGAGGTTTGTATCAACGACATCCTGCATTTGTCAGATTCCTTTAACGAAGAAAAGCCAGATTGCATGCTCCAGTCTTCCCGGCTCCAGAAGCCGGCAAGACCGGAGCATGCAATCTGTGATAATGATTGCTTGAAATGAGCCCTGTTGTGCAAACAAACATTGGCGGCCAAACAGTTTCCACAGTCTTCATGCTATGTTTGATACACTCTATGTGTTTTAACTGCTCCTTACGTGTCGGTTGAGTTTTTCTGAGTTCCCCTTTTCTGTCCCTTGCTACCTTTTGATGAATCCCAAAAATTTCTTCTTTGAAGCTCCTCAACAGTCTGATGATTATTGCAGATTGCCGTGGTTTGTTTTATGTGTAACGGACAGGTCATTCCTTGTTCGTCAACATGGATGTGACACCCTGTGAAACATTACATTCAGAACAGCATCTGAAGACAACAAAGCGTTGGAACGAGTGGGT